>PVKN010035002.1:0-11721 GCA_004027915.1 Capromys pilorides
TTACTTCACTTCAGAATATGGTCTCGAGGTACATCCATTTACCTAAAAGTATCTCACAGGTTTATCCTTCTTTAGATTGAATACTACTCCATGTATTAAAAAATACATCTTTTTCTATCTATTCCTCAGTTCCCAGGCATTTGGGTTGTTTCCAGGATTTAGTTACAACAAATTGTGCTACTATAAACATGAGTGGGCATATGTCAGAGTAGCATGATATTAATTCTTCTGGGAAGGTACAGGTTCCCCAAACTAATTTCCATAGTGGCTGGACCAGTTTACATCCCAAGGCAGTGGACCCTCCGCAGTGGTCATCACTTTAGCCCCACACTCCATTTCTCTGAGAAGTGCTGATGGCACCCGCCCTGGGGCAGGTGCAGAGATCCTGAAGGCTCAGATAAACTCTTCTGAAACTTACATGATTACTCATATAAAACCTGTTTGCAGGTGCCTTCTGAATGCATCCATATTTTCCAAATTCCAAGTTTATCTAACTTGCTGGGGAATACAACAAAGAAAAGAGTTTCTTTAGTTCCCACACAATAAAGAAGCAGTGCCTGGGAGCATCGCCCAGTGTCACAGCGCGTGCTAAGCAACCTACAGCCCTTGGGTGTGATTCTAAGCACCATTTCTGAAAAAATGAAAATGGACACACAGGTCAGTCTGCACTGATGAAAACTATTCCTCCACATGGGAGGCAGGAGGCATGCAGGTGTGCCTTAGGGAACACTGTGCACAGGAAAAGCCTGCCTGCTCCTTCATATCTGGAGGACTGCGGTGGTGAGGTCAAGTGCACATGAAGTACCTGGTAGACAACCTGGCCTTATTCCCCATGAGCACCATGCTCTGTATTTCCTGCTCTTTGTCTTGCAGAGTGGGCCCTCTGGGGCCTGGTCCCAGACTTGAGGAAGTAATAAGGAGGCATCCTAGCACAAGAGCCAAGAGGGTGGGAGGGAGAGAGAGAGAAAAAAAAAGCCAGATGCACCTCTTCCTAACATCCTTTAAAACTCTTATTTTTATCTTTGTTGGTTTTTTTTTTTCTTTCTTTTAATATTATGGCAGGCTCAGCCTGCCCTGGCTTAGGAGTGGGGCTGACGTAGCACGTCGTGCTGGGAATTGAACCGTGGTCCCTGAGATTGCTTAAGCTTGCCTAAGCAAGCACTTTAGACTGCTAAGCCATTCAGTGCTGACCTTTTTTTTTTTTTTCTTTTTCCTTTTTTTTTTTTTTGCAAGACCGGGTTCAAACTCACAGCCTTGCACTTGCCAGGCAGGCACAGAACTAGGACCTCTCTTCCCAGCGCCTTAAAACTCTTATTTTTGTAGTACTTGGCAATGAATACAGAGCTTTGGCCATGCTAGGCAAGTGCTGGGCCGGACCGCTGAGCTACACCTCCAGCTCTTGCTTAGCACTTTATTAAATTATAATTCAATCAAACTAATTTTTAAAAGCATGAATCATACAAAGAAATGAATCTTACTTAAGATTCAGTGTAGCTAAAATAAGTTTGGGAGAGCAATAGTTAGGTATTTTCCATTTCATTACATTAAGGAAAAAAATTTTCGTGTCACTGGCCACCTTGGTTTTGCAGCCTACTAATGGGGTGTTGGGGTACTCAGCCACGCTAAGCAGTCTGTGCCCCACTCAGCTTGCTGTGGCACCTCAGCTTTTGTAGCCCAGGGAAAGCGGCCTGAGGCTATTTTGGTGCTCTCTGCCCCTCCCTCCCAGGCCTGCCGGCACTTTGGAATCTGTCCCAAGCCGCCCAGACACAGGAGGAGTCCCAGGGGGCAGGTTGTCTGCCTCGCAGCATTCTCTGGCTCCTCTTCTCTGGCCATACAAGGAAGGAGTGGGCCCCACCAGCATAAATAAGCCGCCCCCGAGGGGGAGGGCCGACTCGGGAGGCAGAAGCTGGCGGGTGGGGCAGCCGTCGCACAGCGCTGGCTCTGTTAGTGTCCTTCAGCAAGCAGCCGCCGGCTCATTAAGGAGCACTTAGTGCCTCCGCTCCCTGAGAAGCAGAGCTGGCCCCAGGTTAAAGAAGCAGAAGTGGGCATGCGCTGATAACATTATCAAAGTCCTCAGTCCTGCCTGTGACATCACAGGTCAGTGGGGTAGGGGGATGGCTTGGGGGTCACACGGGAATCAGACCTGACTTTCCCAGTCAATCCCAGCCTAGAGAGAAGCCCTTTCACGCAGCGCCAGCAGCTTTCCATCTCGAATTCCATACTCTGGGGCTGGTAATTGTCCTAACTGTAAATTAGCAAGGTCCTTCAGATGGTACCGCTGTACAGGTGTCGGCTTGCTGCCTCCCCAGCTGCTCCCTCCACCTGTTGCTCCCCCCCCCACTCTGCCTTAACAGATCCCTCCCCACTAACTTCCTCCACACCCTTCCTGGATGTAGGGAAGCAAACACCCCACCACAACTTTGTGCTTTCCTCATGCACACCTTGCCTTCTTCTCATAGTCTTTTTTAAGAGTGATCTCATTTACAACTCCTACCTGTCCTTCAGGTACCACAGAGGACACTGCAAATGTAATCCCCTGTGATTCAGCTGAACGCTTTAAATATGTGTCTCAGTTTCTGGGACAAACACTCAACACTGAAAATGAAGGAAGGAAAAATGTATTCAGCTCACAGTTGCTGGAGGTCTCAGTCCGTACTCAGCTGGCTCCATGGCAGAGTGGCACAGGGCAGAGAGCAGCTGGTCATGGTGACAGCAAAGAGCAAGAGAAGCCAAGCAAGGAGCAGCAGCAACACTGGCAACAGAGAGAAAAGTCTGTCTCTCTTAAATTGGATTCAGGCTCTGTGCCCCAGGCTGGGGGAAGTATATACACCCATAATCCCAGCAGTACTAAAACCCATCATCCCAGCCTTGGATCACCCATAATCCCAGTGGATCATGAGTTAATCACAAACTCTAGAAGTCTCCACCCCATGACTACATGAAAATTTGGGGGACGACTACACACAAACCATAATAATATGCTTCTCTATGGCATGGACACAGCTGCTGTGCATCTTTTTTCCAGTCTGTTTATTTATCATCTTCTCTAGTCCCAAGGATTTTCAAATCATGTTATTGTTTATACCCAAATGTCTCCCAAAAGCCTCATGCATTATATGTGGGGCTTTGGGGAAGTGACTGGGTTGTGGGGGTGCAATACTCCTCAGTGGATTGGTCCACTGCTGAGTTTATAGCAAAATGTGATTTGGGAGGCAAAGTCTGGTTAAAGCAGGTGGGTCACTGAGGTGCGGCCTGGAAGGGTCTGTCTCTTTCCCTCCTCCCCGGTCCTTCTCTCTGCTTGCCACTGCCATGCCATGAGTTCTTTCTCCTCTGCAATACCACTTTGCCTTGGAGTCAACTGACTGTGGAATGACTGATACCTCCACAAACTGTGAACCAAAAATAAAGAGACTGTGGAGAGATGGTACATCAGCGATGCAAGAGGTAGGGCCAGCCAAATAGTTCTGTGGATTGAAACACCTGCTTAGGCAGACACAGGGGCCAGGGATTCGATCCCCAGGTGTGCCATGACAGCCCCACCCCCAAGGGAAAGCACCGAGATGGCAATTCACACCGGGTGTGGTAGTGCACCTGTAATTCCAGCGCTTGGGAGGCTGAAAACAGGAGGATCATTACAAGTCTGATCTACATAGTGAGACCCTGTAGACCCTGTACTAAATACGTTAAAAAAAGATACAAGAAGTAAATTCACGATGAGGGCCAAGGCCTAGAAAACCTAAAAAACCTAAAAAAAAAAAAAAAAAACGTCCCTGGCCCTGGAAAAGAGGCCAATGGGTGGCATGGAGGCCTAGTCTCTCAAGGAATGCCAGATGTGACTTCCTATAGCTTAACTTTCATGCTTCACATTCAAATCTAAAGGCAAAAAATACAAATGATGCTGGTTTAAACCTTTAAGTGTATGTGTGTGTGCTCACATGCATGCGCGAATGTATGTGCACACTAATTTATGTGTATATCCATATATACACAACACCTAGCCACATATAGATAAGTGTGCATATAGTTAAGGCCATAGGTTCCAGCAAGTCATTCCAAAGCCCTACAGAGAGTAGTGTTGAAGGAACAACTAAAAAGCAAGGGAAAAAACATTGACTTCAAATAAGAATTTCATGAATCAATAATTACTGTCTCCCATTAGCCAACTCCAGGGAAGAGTTCCAAGCAGTACGCTGCATATGAGAAACTGAGGGGCTGTTGCTGAGCACACTGAAGCCATTCCTGGAGTGGAACCAGGGGAGATCTAAGGAGATATGAAAACAAGCTCTGAGCTGGGCTTGACTTTTAAAAGTAAAGAGTAGCGAATAGAAGAGCCAAAGACAGTTATATTCTAGAAGAAGAACTACAGTACCAAGTCTGCCACAGTTGTCCTCCAGAATATTCTGAGGGAAGAGTATTCAGACCCTGAACAATTGTCCTTCTTGGTTGTTAGGACAAGAATAACTAATTGTTTCTCTCTCTCTCTCTCTCTCTCTCTCTCTCTCTCTCTCTCTTGCTTTCCTTCTTTCCCTCTCCTCCCCTGTCCTTCTTCTTCCCTGTCTTTTCTTTATCTCTACTCTACCCCTGACACATAAATAGAAAACCCCCTTAAGATTACCCAACATCCTCTGCACTTCTTCTATGTATTGAAACCTGCCCTCTGATCTGGACACAGGTTTAGTGCTTTCCTGCCCATCTGAAAAGCCCACACTACTAGTAGAAAATGCTATTGTATTATTTCTATAATTTCAAATACCTAGAAATTAAGAAAAAAAAATCTATAAAAGCCATTCATTGAAATATAGGATCTTGCAGTAAAATAAGTGCTTGCCTGGCAACTGTAAGATCCTGAGTTCAATCCCCAGACCAAAAAATAAAATAAAATAAAGAAAAATAGGATCGTACAAAAATAATAATATTTTCTTTTCTTATTCTCTCTTCTTCTTTGTTTTTAGATCTGAATCCCAGAAAGTTCAAATGCAAACATGATTGGCTCCCCTGCATAGTGAGACTAGCAATTGGCATGGAAGCACTCAAAACTCTGGGTAACTTGCTTGGCCAGAGATATCCAGGTGCCTGGCCCATCCCCCTATGCAAAGTGAAGCACCTGGAACCTGGCAGCTGGCTTGGCCAGAGGAACACAGAGTATATCCACTGTAACAAAGGGAAATGCTTTGCGTACAAACTCCCAATTTATGACAGACTTTGCCTGTATGATCCAAAGTACAAAGCCAATAGTTACCAAAGTTTGTTAGTTTCTAAGTTTTGCTTGATGTCATCCACATTGCTAACTGTACTATTGTGACTAAGGTATCATACCTGTTTTAACCACTTTCTCTCCCTTGGGTAAATACTGGAAAGCACTGGGGTAATAACCTCAACAAAGTCCTCCACCTAAAGATGGAGGACAGTGCTAGATGGAAACCAACATCTCACTCTTAATTAATTGGGAAGGTGGGATCTCAGGACTGACGCAAATCAAAAATCTCTGACACACCGAAAATATCCATTAAGAACAGACTTTTCTTAGAGTGGCCTTTATAGTGATGACGTAACTACCTACTATCAAAATTTCACAAGGATTATCACAGAACTCAAAATAAAGGGTTCTTTCTGAAATAGAAAATTGTAAGATGAAGAAGCAAAATGTAATCTCAGGCCTCCAGCTCACCCAACACAAGTCCAGGAAATATTAGCGTAGAAGAAATTGAAAGTCACATGCCTGAAATCTCTGAAATGATAGCAACTGAAGTAAAGAAACAATTCTCAGAGGGTAGAGAGGAAATAAGATCAGAAATAACCTCTCAGGGAAAAAAAGAAATGATAACCATAAGGAAGGAATTGCTGAGTATATCTAAAGAAGACATAGATTTAAAAAATATAGGAGCATGGAAAAATTATGGAAACCTTGAATGAACAATTTAAGAAAGAATTAGAATGCATGAAACAGATTTGAAGAGATATCCCAGCAGTGAGTAAAAAGTAACTAAGACTGAATTTGGTACGAGAGAAGTGGGGTCATTGCTGTGACTAACCTCACCACGTGAATTGTGAGTTTTTGGAGATGGCTTATAGGAAGAGATAGGAAAGGGCTTCAGCTGGATAAACTTCAGCTGTATGGTAGGGGAAATTCTGGTCAGAGCTCAGACCAGAAGACTGGCTTGAAGCCTGGGTCTGAAGAATGACTTAAGAGCAGAGATTGGAAAAGTTTAGAGAGGTCCTCTACTTGTGAAGATCTGGAAAAGCTTCAGCTGCTCTGTAGGGGAGATTCTGGTCAGAACTCAGACCAGAAGAGTGACAGAAGCCCTGCCTGTAAAGACCAGGTTGAGGAGGTTTCTGCTGAGGACAGCATTGGTTGTTGGACTCCAGATGATTTGTGCTATGGCTTGGCTGAAAGTCCGTTGGAATTTTGCTCATACCCAGAGACTTTGCCTAAGACTGAGATTAAGCATGGCGGACTGATTAATCTGTAAGAAACATTTCAAAGCAGAAAACTATTGGGGCAGTGGCATGGTTGTTATTGGCAGCTTTTAGCCAGATTTATGTTGAAAATCGAGAGCAAAGAATCAAGAAGGATGATTTAAAATGTTGGGAGTTTGGCCAGGAAGGAAGCACCAGGAGAGCTTCAGGCTGCAAAGATGGAGCTGAAAGGATCTCCATTGCTGGGAAGGAACCAGAGAATCAAAAGGATGGCCTGAGGGCATCACAAGAGTGGCAGCTCTCTGCTCTTTGCAGCCCCAAAATTGCAAAGGAAAAAGGCTTTGTCTTGAGAAGAAAGCCGCAGAGACCTAAGTACCAGAATGACGGCAGCGGCCAAACAAGATTCCAAAATGGTGCCGGCATGGAGAATTTTTTCTTGGAATCAAAGTCAGAGTGCTCAGTGATCTAGACCCTCGACCCCTACAGCCAAGAGAGAAGGAAGCCTGGCTACTGTTCCAGCTGACAGCAACCCTTGGCATTATCCACATAGGTGCATGCAGAATGTGGGAGTTCTGAGGTTAAGAAGACTTCCACCTCGATTTCAGAAGAAGGCCTTGGAGGCCAGGCAGTGTGTCCCTGAGAGGGCAGTGTGTGAAGCAGAGAGTGAGAAGCCAATTCAGTGGAAATCCCAGAAGTTTGGAAAAGCCAGGACCATGGATCATCTAAGGGAAACTACAAAGAGGGAGTAAATCTGGCCTAAGGAAAAAGCCATGGAAACTACCACCAAGAGTGCCATGGGGCAAAGCCGTGTAAGGCCTTTGGAGGTCACAACTCAGTGCAGACTGTTTTGGATGTTCCAGTTGGAACTATGGGATTTAATGTTTGCCCTGATGGATTTTGGACATGTGTTGGTCCCACTGTTTTGTATTACCCTGTTGTTTGTAACTTTTGGATTGGTAATGTTTGTCTTGTACCTTTGAATATTGGATATGTTTAACTTTTCTTTTATACAGGAGCTCACAGTTCAGAGTTTGCCTTGGATCTTGGAGGAGACTTGGGATTTGGACTTTTCAGCAATGTTGAAACTGGTTGGACTTTGCCAACTCTTTGAGATGGACTAAAATGTCTTTTGTACAAAGAAATGTGCATAAGACTTTGGGGGTCCAGGGGCAGAATGTTATGGTTTATATCTAGTTGTCCCTACAAAGCCTCATGCAATCATGGGGTGGGGAACTCTAGAGTTTGAGACTTGAGTCATGATTCACTGGGATTTTGTGTTTTAGTACTGATGGGACTATGAGTCTGAGTACTGCTGGGATTACTTGACTCTTGATCCACTGGGATTATGTGTTTTAGTACTGATGGGGTTATTGGTCTGAGTATAGCTGGGATTATTGGTGTGGCCTAAGGTGGATAGACTAAGGCAGAGAGCCTGAATGTAATATAAAGAGAGACAGACGTTGGTTGTTGTTCTCTGCGCCCTGATTGGTCTGTTGCCTCTGTCTAAATTGTTGCTCTTCTGCCACCATGAACTGGATGCTCTCTGCCCTGTTCCACTCAGCCTTGGGCCAGGTGAACATGGACTGAAACCTCCGGCAACTGGGAGCTAAATAAACCTTTCTTTCCTTCATTTTGAGTGTCGGGTATTTGTCCCAGCAATGAGTAAAAAGTAACTAAGACAGAGGGCCTCTACCTCAATCTGACAAAAGCCACCTATTGCAATCAAATGGCTAACATAATTCTAAAGGGGAAAAACTGAAGTCTTTTACTCTCAGATCTGGTACAAGAGAAGGATGTCCTCTATCACCACTCCTATTCAATATAGTTCTGGATTCATTAGATAGAGCCATTAGACATGAGAGAGAAATAAAAGGAATAAGAACAGGTAAAGAAGAAGTTAAACTACAATTATTTGCAGACAACATCATATTCTACTTGGAAGACCCAAAACAGTCCACCAAGAATCTCCTTGAATTAATACATAAAATCAGTAGCATAGCCAGATACAAAGTCAGTACCCAAAAGTCAGTAGCATTCCTCTGCACAGACAATAAACACACTGAAAGGAAAATTAAAGAAACAATACCTTTTACAAATGCACCATGGAAAATGAAATACTTAGGAATTAGTCTAACTAAAAAAATAAAATATCTTTTCACTGAAAACTATAGTACTCTAAAAAAGAGATCCTACAGGATTTCAGAAAATGGAAAGATTTTCCCTGCTCCTGGATAGGAAGCACAAACATTATGAAGACGGCCATACTCCCAAAATTGTTACATAGATTTAATGCAATCCCAATCAAAATACCACCAACATACCTTGCAGAGCTAGAGAAATCATTCCTAAAATTTATTTGGAGCCAGAAAAGACCTATAATAGCAAAGACAATCCTGGGCAACAAAGACAAGGCAGGAGGCATTACAATTCCTGACTTAAAACTATACTACAAAGCTGCTGTGATAAAATCAGCATGGTATTTGCAAAAAAAAGTAGGGTTGAGGATCAATGGAATAGATTAGAAGATGCAGAAGCAACTACAAACACACTCAGCCACCTTATCTTCAACAAAGGAGCCAAACATGTGTACTGGAAGAAAGACAGCCTCTTAAAAAAATAAATGGTTTGTTTGTGATGCTGGAAAAACTGGACCTACATGCTGGAAACTAAAGCTTGACCCAGGTCTATCACCATGCTCTAAACTAAAGTTAAAATAGATTAAGTATCTAAACATTAAAACAGAAACACTAAATCTCTTAGAAGAGAAAGTAGGAAGAATCTTGAAGACATTGTAGTAGGCAAACAGTTCATAGAGAAAAATCAAACTGCACATGTAATATATGAAAGAATTAAAAACTGGGACCTCTTTTTACTGAGAAGGTTTTGCACATCAAAAGAAAGTACTAACAAAAAATAAAAAATAAAATAAAATAAATAAATAAAAAGAAAGTACCAACAAAGTGAAAAGTAAACCCACAAATTTCAAAAAAAAAAGTCTTAACTAGCCAGTACTCAAATAAAAATCTTCTATCTAGAATTTATAAAGAACTAAAAAACATTAGGGCCCCAAAATTTGAAGATCCAATCCAGAAATAGGCATCTGAGATGAACACACACTTCTCAGAGGAAGAAATACTAGAAACTAATAAATATATGAAAAAATGTTCCACATCACTAGCCATTTGTGAAATGCAAATTAAAACAACACTTAGATACCATCTCACCCCAGAAAGAATGACTATCATAAAGAAATCAACCAACAACAAATGTTGGAGAGGCTGTGGGGAAAAGGAATCCTTCTCCACTGCTGGTGCGATGAAGACTGGCACAACCATTATGGAAATCAGTGTGGAGACTCCTTTAAAAACTAGGACCAGAAATCCCACTCAATCCGGCTATCCTCCTACTTGGAAATTTTCCCAGAAGAACTGAAAACATCGTATCATAGTGATATCTGTGCACCTATGTTTATAGTAGGACAATTTGTGAAAGCCAAATCTTAGAAACAACTAAAATGCCTGTCACCTGAAGAATGCATTAAAAAAATGTGGTATTTTTTATACAATGAAGCATTACTCAGCTATAAAGAATGATAAACTCAAAGCCTTCATATATAAGTGGATGTATCTTGAACATATACCCTTAAGTGAAATAAACCAGACCTACATGTGTAAAGGTGATGTAGTCTCCCTAATACAAGAACTCAAAAGAAAAAATAAAAGTGGAAAGGTATAATATAGCTAAATGGAAAGTGAAAATTTAAGGATCAAACAATGAAGAGAGAGCTAGGAGAAAAATTAGAAAACATGATAGAGGCAAAACCATTCATTTATATACAAAAGATGGTTAAGTCAATGGTCCTAAAAGTCTCCAACAGGTTTTTGAAACTAGCAGGTAATGGTTAGAATTTACACCCTAACTATATGTACTGGTATCTGTGAACTAAGCAAATACACTGAGGATAGCAATGTGTAATACTAAAACCATGCTTGGAATACCTATCACTCTAGTCTTCTAATTAGGCACTACTTCTAATGTCATATCTTTTTTTTCTGTCTGTATTCACAATATTTTATAACAGCAAAAGGATACATGAACATAAAATTTACCATCTTAGTCTTTTGAAAGAGTCCACTAGCACAAAGCAAATCACATTGTAAACCCATCACCACCATGCATCCTCAGAACCTTTTGACTTGTACCTATAAAATAGAAACACTGCCTTTTCTCCACCCCTCCCTTTTTGCAGCCATTATTTTACTGTCTGTCTGTATGAACCAGAGTATTTTAAGTGTCTGTCATAGGTGGAGTCACCCAGCATTTGCATTGTTGTCATCATCTTATTGCAGTCACCTTTCAAACAGCCATGTGGTTTTCCATTTTGTGCCTAGATCACATTTCTCTTTACCAATTCATATGTGGACAGAATCAGGTCCCTTCCACCTTTCTTTATTACTTTTAATAAGAAATAACAATATGATAGTTTTAAAACATGCTAGTAGTACATTCGCAGTAATTGACACATTGCATATTGTTGTCTTCATAGTAGTTATACAGAGCACAGGGTGTAGATATGATAAATTTTCTAATTGATATTGGTAAGGAAAGAAAAAAAAGAAAGAAATTTCTTCTCTTTGAACTAAGAGGAAGTAGTTGTGTACATAGTCCAATGTTCCATAATTGCAGTGGGTTATCAGTGAAACTAGCAATGCTGGAGGCTGTTGATTTAAGCCTCTTTCAGCTCATCATATTAATCTAGCTCTGTGTTTTATGCCTCGTAATTAAGTTTTTCTGCTGGGTGATCAAGGGCAAGTGTTTTCCCAAATTTTCTATTCAAGGAGATTATGGGGCCTAAGAGGAAAGGGATAAGTGAAGTATGGTGTGTCTAAGGAGAGTCACCTAGAGAAAAAGCATTCTCTCAGGCTTTCACAGAGATCAAACTGGTCAAGCAATGGCCGTGACTCGTCCCGATGGCTGACACTGACAACAGTTCTACAAAGCACTGTACATGGTTCCAAAGTTAATCCTGAGAGGATATGACCTTTGAAGATTCAAAAGATGAATATTTTGTTATACAGGTCTTGCTTTAACTTGCCCTTGATCACCCAGCAGAAAAGTCTAATGTCATATCAATTATTGCTATACTTTCTCTCAAGTAAATTTTTGTTTATAAAGAAGAAAGAAAGAAAGAAAGAAAGAAAGAAAGAAAGAAAGAAAGAAAGAGGTAATAGAAGAGAATATGAGACAATGAAAAAAAGAGAATATAGCTCAGTAGAATAAGCACTTGCCTGGCAAGTGCAAGGA
>PVKN010035003.1:0-11731 GCA_004027915.1 Capromys pilorides
TGTGTATTAATCAGTTTCCTATCACTGAGAAAACACCCATCACTAACAGTGTGAGCAGAAGAGGTTTACTTGGCTCATGATTGCAGAGGGTTCAGTCCATGCATAGTCAGCTGGTTATGAAAGAGCAGGGCAGAAGGACATAGGGGAGGACAGTTACTCAGCCCATGTGTATCAATCAGGGATTTACTGGAGGAACAGATATAACACAAGATGTACAAATGTGTAAGAAATTAAGATTGGCTTATCATGGTCAGCGAGAGTTGGATGAGGAACTCATCTAGTGCAGAGGGCGTCTACACACTGGAGACTAAAGGATCCAGTCCAAGGTCTGGCGCTCACTGAAGTATCTATGCATGTCCATATCAGGGGGCTGATAGGTCTGTGATCAAAGGCTGACGAGTCTATACCAGGAGGCTGAAGGATCCAAAGCAGAAGCCAAAGAGTCTACACTAGAATCCCGGAGATGATGCTCAAGCTGAAGGGAAAGACTGGGGCTTCTCTGAAGAAAACAGGACCCTCTGTCCTTCCTCATTTCCCTTTTATATCCTTTAAGTAATGAGCCACTCTGGGGTGGTTGCTCTACACCCTAGGGTGTGGAATTGCTAAGCCTACTTAAGCTTCTAACCTTCTCAAGTTGATGCAGTTGATCAACCACTATACCATGACAGCCAGGAAGTGAAGAGAGGAGAAAGGAATGGGAGACAGAAGTATGTGCTTCAGTATCCCAGAGCAGTGACCTGCCTCCTCTGACCAGACCCAACTCAGGAGAGGACAGTTAGCTATCAACTTATCAGTAGATTAACCCACTGATATAGAACTCCACAGCTCTACACATCACCCAAACTCTACCACTAAACATACAAGGTTGTGGGGGGGGGGAATTTTAGTTCTAAACAATAGCATACTACATGATAATAAAGGATGAAATAGATTATTAACTACATATATATATATATATATATATTATATATCATAACGTACCTATAAGTTTCCTTATTTTTTCAGTATTTTCAAGCTAATGGTTCCTTTGCAAGTTTTTCCAGTTGTCATAAATTTCCCAAAACATAATTTGTATATAAGTATAATCAGGTTGTTCAAACTTATGTTATTTAAAACTCAACTGTACATGTGAATATTATAACTGTACATGTGTAATTATAGCAAATAGTCATCTTCTCCAAACATAACTCTTCTTTATCAAGAGATAGAAGTTTAAAACTTTGATTTGTTTCATTTTATTTAAAATAAAGTCCATGAAAAACAAAATGGAAGATTGCAATGTATCTGCAATAGAATATTTGATTTTTATATTGGTGGTATCCTTAACATGTCAAGCATTTTGCAGGCCAACACAAAAGAATTCTCAGTAGGTAAACAGGCAGAGAAACTCATGAACACTTCCAAAATTGAAAGTGCCAGTAATCAGGATACATGAAAAAATTCTGAAAATATGAAGCAAATTTATGAATTCTTCTTTTTGTCTTTCAAAAATCACAAAAATAAAAATAAATCATAATTCACTTTGTTCAAAGCAAGCCAGGAAAAATTCTATAAGCTTCTTGGTAACAATGATAACGAGAATTAAAAATCTTGAATTCAATAATTACACAATTACACCCATAGAACTATACTAAGGAATTAGTCAAAGATGATTCAAATATTTTGTTCAAGATGAATCCAATGATACGTATGATGAAAGTCCACTGAAATATTACTTAGAATATTCTTTTTTTTTTTTTTTGAAGGATTTTTTTTTTTCTGACTCAGGCTGCCTTAAGGGTGGATCTGGGGATTGAACCGCTGTTCCCTGTGCCTGACTGGGATTGCCAACACAAAAGCTTAAACCACTGAGCTAAGGCCGCTTTACTTAGAATATTAGAAATTGGAAACAGCCTAAATTGCCAAAACTCAAGTTTATACATCATGTATATTCACCTGTTGCATGCCAAAATAATTATGATTCATAACATATAAGGCAACATGAAATTTTAGTGATTTATTGCTAAGTAAAACTAAGTAGACTGCATAATGTTATCATGCAAGTTATAATCTGGAAAGATATTAACCAAACTATTTATGTCAGTTTTTTCCAGTTGACAAGATAATCATTTTCCAAATTTTGGACCATGAACAAGTAATATATTTGCAATCAGAAAACACGTGCATTGTATTAAAGTTATAGTACTTTTGTCATTAGCAAATAATCTCATGTTCAAGAAGTAGCAAAGCTTCAGTTTCACATGTTGAATCCAAGCACTGAACACAGGAAAATAATCGTCCTTAGGCACGCACTACAGCTGCCATATGTGTGCTACAGTTTCCTTATGTATATGTTTCTTTTTAAGAATATTAAACAAATAAAGATCATCTTAATGAACCTGGGAAATTTACTTTGGGAAGGCCTTCAAACTGTGATTTCCTCTAGAAGTTCTAAGTGTTGCCTTGTGCAGACCCATCTGGAGGATTCTTTCAAGCAGAGCGGTTGTCTTCAGTTTGGCTAAATGTGGCCCCATTTCTCTGTACAGTAGTCCCTCCCTGTTTTGGGTTCGACTTTTGCAGACTCACTGTTTCGTGGGCTTTCAAAAATTATCAGTCGAGGAGCTGGCCAAGTGGCTCAACAGATTAAAGCATCTGCAAGCATGTGCAGGGGCCTGGGATTTAATCCCTGGGCCTCCCATAATGGCCCTTCCCCTGGGGCATACTGAGACAGCAATTGAGACTGGGTGAGCTGGTGTGCACCTGTAATCCCAGCTCTTGGGAGACTGTAAACAGGCAGATTGGTACAAGTCCAATCTAGTAGTGAGACCCTGAACACCCTGTAGAACCTTCCCTAAAAAATAAAATAAAATAAATAAAAAATAAAAAAAATTGTCAGTCTAAATTATTTACTTTGGATTTTTGCTATATAGCAGGATATATATTTATGTGTATAGTATTTATGGTTTTAGTGATTTTTTGCTTAAAAGGATTTTAACATATAAAATATATTAAAATGTTAATTTTAACATATTAAAAGAATATTAAATCTGAATAAAATACAGTTTACAGTGTGTATTTCTTCAGCAGATGAATACATACTATACTTTACAGTGTACAAATGTTAAAATTACATAGGTTTACAAGTTTAGAAAATAGTTATCGATATTAGAAGTGTTTCTAAAGGCATGGGAAAGTTTTTTGTTTGTTTGTTTATTTGTTTTTTGTATTTTAGGGGAGGATCTACAGAGTGTTCAAGGTCTCACTACTAGATAGGACCCATAGTGGTCTGCTTGTTTACAGCCTCCCAAGAGCTGGGATGACAGGCGCAGGTCACCACTCCCAGTCTCAATTGCTCTCTCAGTGAGCCTGGGGGTGGGGCCAGCACAGCAGGCAGGCACTTTAATCTGCTGAGCTATTCTGCTGGCCTGGTATAGGAAAGGTTCAAAAGAATGTGGGAAGGGATTATAAAGATATATATATATATATATATATATATATATATATATATATTGTCAATAGATCAATATTGTCCCACCCGTATTTCTCAAGAAGTATGTGTGAGCGGGCTGAGAGAGAGACAGAGACAGAGTGACAGAGACACAGTGCTATTAGCTGAGATTGAGCCTTAAGATAAGAGACTATGATTTTAAGCAGAAAATATTACACAGCAAAGCGGAAGCATCAAACCTCAAACATCACTTAATGCAGATTACCCTGTGCACCTCCCTCACTCCCTCCCTCCCTCCCTCCCTCCATTCTTCTCTCCCTCCCTCCCTCTCTTCCTTTTCCATACTGCAGCAGTGATTTAGGCCTCCTATCTAGCCCAGCTCAGGACACTCACACACTCATATACTTCCTTCCACTCTCACAATCACTTATCTTCTTATTTCCTTTTTTCATTGTGTGTTTGGTATAGGGTCTCACTACACAGCTCACACTCATAGTGTTCCTTCTGTTTTCAGCTTACCCAGGGCTGGGATTACAGTCATGCACCACCATGCCTGGATTCGATTGCTGGCTCAGGGTGCCCCAGGGGCAGGGTCAGCACAGCATGCCCAACTGGTGATCAAACCGTGGTCCTAGCACTTGCCAAATCAGGCGCTTAGTCCACTGAGCTATCTTGCTAGCCCACATTCTCTTATCTTCAAGCTACTCCTCTTCATGAATCAATAGAACCTGGGTTCAGCCCTGGGTTGAGGCCTTTGTACAAGTTAACCAGCATACTAGCTGGATTTAGGGCCTATTGGACTCCCCACAACTACAAATATGCCCTAGTGTGTTTATTCTCACTACGTGTTGCACTGGAGGTGTAGATAGGAATTAATTTATTAGAATTTCAGTCACTTCCGTGGCACTACACATGTAGATTTTTCTGTACCATGAGGAGGTCTAGAAGGGCTTTCTATATTGCCTAAGAATTGTTACGATTACTATTTTGATAGAGTAATGGTTGTAAATATCCCCAGTCACTTGTTCATGTACATTAGGAATGTTTTTTGCCCCTTCAGCATGTTGTGATGCAACTTAAATCTCCAATATTTGCTTAATATGAACCTTAGTGGCTAAAGAAAGCAAAGCAGGAAGAGTTTTTTTCTAGATTGTCTATAATAGGAACAATTTATTTGTTCAATATCTGTCACTCTCTAGTTCCATAAAACCATCAAGAAAAAGACCCCCAAGTACGTTATGAATATATTTGCCATTCATGCAAAAGTTATTTTAAAACTCAGTCCCTCTGATTTAACCATAGGTGGTTGTGGAAAGGAAATGTGGCAATTTCTTGCTTCATTTTTCTTAAGAAGAACATTTTCTCTCATTAAAACCACTACGATTTGATAAGATTTTATTTTTCTTCAAAAGAGAGGACAGCGGAATTACACAGAGGGAAAAGCTGCCAAAGCAGTAAAGCCAAACTTATTTCTTGAAAGTGAAATGCCACGCAAGAATTTCCTACATTAATAACCTTTTGGCAACGTGGTGGGGCAGGCAGCAGAAGATTCTGGAAGGACATCAAGAACACTCCCATTTGCTAGTGGATTGAACCAGCCACTAAAGAGAAGCTAGATATTAATTTTGAAATGTGATAATACTCAGTTTTCCTCTGTAATTTAGCCTGAGAAATAAATAGATTGCCTTACTCAGTGCCCAGAATTTTCAGACAGTGCTGCAGAGGATATTGTTTTGTTCTAGGTTCAGATTAAAAGTGGTGCTGGCAGGTGGATCATCTATATTTGTCAGTTGATTAATTAGAACTTGGTGCTGAGTCAGTTAATGACATGACTGTCGCAAGGGCAATTGGAGTGTAAGTTTATAAGACAGGCTGTAATTAGTGCTCCCAGATGTTTTACATGGAATGCAGTTGAAATACACGGAAAAATGAAAGTAGAAGTAATTACAGTACCTAAGAGATGCTTTCACCATATCCAGTCCATATTTAAAACACTAATTTAAAGTGGGCACAGGATTTCAACGGAAACCAATGTAATTATGGAGTCACAGAGTTGAATGCAAGCTTTGGTCTCTTGGTCCATTAATGCTAGGATGCTGGTGGTAAATTGTTCTATGAGAGACACATAATAGAACAGGAAAAGGAAGCAATTTAGGTGCTGAAATTGGTATCAAAATTGAAGCCCCTAGGAGCAGTTCTTCACTAGATGTTTTATGGAGTCTCATATTGAGGAATCTTTTGGAGGGCCAAGTCATGAGATGGGTAAAAATTGAGTGTTGCTTGTTTCCAACTGTCTGCTCTGAGTCTATTCTTATTTTCAGCAGTACTTTTACATCATTTTCTCTGCTCACTCTTGCCTACTATTCTCTATTTATAGAGGTAATTTTTAACCATCAAAAGTCAAGAAAATGGGGCTTGGGAGATAGCTCTGTGGCACAAGTGCCTGCCTGGCAAGTGCAAGGTCATGAGTTTGAACCCCAGTCCTGCAAAAAAAAAAAAAGTCAAGAAAATAAGATATTGTCATTATCTGACTTGATTTCAAACTCCAAAGTTGTATCTCCAAGGCATATGTTGAAACAATCAGCAACAAATATTTAACATTGTAGGTGATTAAATGCCAGGTGGGACATATAGGAGCACTGGACAATAGTATGCAAGGAAGATTTATGAGTAAAACATCCATAGGAGTTTTTGGAGGGCTCTGATGTATTCAAGAGGCTGGAGATGTCATGCGTGTAGTCCTCTCTATGCACAAGCAATGCTCCAGTCTGTCCTTTGGTGAAAGTTGTGGCCCTACCAAGAAGCAAATAAAAACAAAGGCAGCATTATAAACTATGCAAGCACTAATAGTACCTTAACCTACACCAACTCCTGAGCAAAGGATAAAAAGCTTACTTATTCAAGAGATGTAGGAAAAGGTCTGACCCATCATCATCTAACTCCCTAGCTAATCAAGCGGAAATTTCAGTGACTGCTAATTACAAGCAACACAGACTTTGCAAAATTAGAACCAGAAGAATCACTAAACACAAACAGCAGAAACGACAAGTGAAATCTATATTAGTAAGTTCTCAGGAAAGAATCTTAGGGTCTGAGGCAGCAGTGGTGAAGCTATGTGCTACAGCAGGCTCTTCGAATCATGGAAGGCTCTAGAAGATTTGCCATCACTGTCGAAAGTGTCTGGTATCGAAGCGGAAAGTCACGGTTAACACAGGCAAAACGGTTGTCTGCAGAAAGCTGAGTCGCTGAGGGGACCCACCAGAAAAGCCTTAGCAGATAAAATCTTCAAATAAGCAGTTATAAATGTGTTGAAAGAACAAAAGGGAATTCTGTCTAAAGAATTAAAGGAATATGTAGTGATGCTTATCAAATAAAGAATATCATAAAGAGGTACAATTATTTTTATAAAACAGAAATGCTGGAATTATACTGTACAGAAAACAATCCAAAAAAGTCACTAGAGGGGCTCAAGGGCAAACATTATAGGAAAACCAGTGAATTTAAAGATAGGTCATTGAGATTACTCAGGTTAAGTAATAGAAAGAAAACTGTATGGAGATAAAAGTGTCTAAGAATACTGATACTCTCAGACATGAGTATTGGTACTCATCGGACATGAGTGAAGCCATCATGTTCAGTGTACCAACTACCTAACTATACTTGGAAACCCAAGAATCACAAGAGACCAAAGATCAGAAAAGTATCTGAAGAAATCATAGTTGCAAAACTTCCAAATACAATGAAAAATATCAACGAAGAAGCTCCATTAAGTCTAAGTAAGATAAAATCAAGTGAACTTTCTCACAGCTACTCAGATAGTCAAAGAAAGAATCTTATAAATAGCAAGTGAAAAATCACTCATTAATGAAGTTAATATCTTACTTAATGAAGTTAACATCAATCTTCAGAAACCAGCAAGGAGGGGCTGGACAGATAGCTCAATGGACTAAGCTCCTGCTTAGACAAGTGCAGGGACTGAGGTTCAGTCTCCTGCACCACATGCCACTCTGGCCTGTCCTGGGTCATTCTAAATTGGCCACTGAGGCCAGGAGTGGTGGTTCATGCCTGCAATCCCAGTGCTGGGAAGGCTGAAAAACAGGAGAATCACTACCAGTTGGAAGAAAGAAAATTTAAAAAGAAATTAGAAATCATACATAATTTCACTAAACAAAATAATAGGAATTTAACAATGATTGTTGTGTTACATAATATTAGCTTTAAAGTAGTTGCTTACATATAAGCATGCAAAATTTGCTAAAAATGTACAAGAAGTTAAAAAGAAGTAGGCTTGGGAGGTAGCTGGATATTCTAAATGCCTGCCTGGGAAGCACAAGGGAGGCTGAGACAGGAGGATCACTATGAGTCTGAGCTGCATAGCAAGACCCTGTACCAAATAACTAAATAATAGTTTTTAATTTTAAGAAAGTATTAAAAAGAACAAAAAATAAGAATAAGAGAAAAAAGTTAAGCATTATCTACTCCTTTCAATAGGCCAGCAAAAATCAGCAGTACAGTTATCCAAGCAATCCTACACATATACATAAACATATCTTTCTCTCTCTCTCTCTCTTTCTTTCTTTCTTTCTTTCTTTCTTTCTTTCTTTCTTTCTTTCTTTCTTTCTTTTTCCCTTATTTCTTTTGTCCTTTTCCTCATCCCAGTGTTTTTTTTTCCCTATTGAACAGATTCTTTCCCTTCTACACTGTCTATTGTACCTTCCACATTTAATTACTCTTTCAGATTCTCACACTAGTCAAACAATTTGATGCTTACACGTGCTGGTATGATTGATTTGACTTCCCAATATGGTCTATACTTGCCTCTATTTACCTATAAGACCTTGGGTTCATCTTTTTTATAGCTGATTAATACTCTACTGTGCAAAAAAATACCAAAAACTTACTTTCAAAAGTGAAGAAATTGAGATAGTCTCAGATAAACAGAAACAGAGATTTTTATTTTTACCTTATAGCAAATCTTTCCTACAAGATATTTCTAGTGAAAGTCTTTCCAGATAGAAAGAAAAAATACTAGGCAGATTCTCTCATGTAAGAGATAGAACACATAAATAAGGAAAAGAGAGATGATAGAAAACACAGCTGAACTCTGGTGAAAGAAGAAGGGAATCTGGAGAAGAAAGAGAAGGATTGTGGGCCGTCGAGATGGTTCAGTGATCTAAAGCGCCTGCTTAGGAAAGCTCAGGCAACTGTAGGGACTGCAGTTCGATCCCAGGCACCACATGCTGCTCCAGCCCCACCACCAGGGTAGGCTGAGCCAGCCATAAAATAAAGAAAGAAACAAACAAACAAACAAATAAATAAATAAATAAAATTTTTTTTAAAAAAAAAGAAGGATTGTGACAAGGAGGGAAATCAATTTACAAAGGTGAATGTAACTATTATGTATCACAAACATATATCCATAAAAATAAGTGAAATATATAATACACAAATAACTCAAATCCACATGATGAAATAAAGAACACCCATTTACTACACAGGTGCCTCATGCCATTCAGGATTCTTTAATAAAAGTGTCACAATATCATACAATTTATCATTGATTGGGAATAGTCTAATTTTTACAACCAATTAATTATGCATCTCTCCAGTTTGCACAAACTTAATATCTTAGGAATATAATGTTTTTTAAATTCTTGTATTTTTTTGTATTCCCATCTGCATTATTCTCTAAATACCTAATATGTAGTATATTTTAAACATTCTCACTATTAGGCATTAATACTGGAACTTAATAACTCTGTTACAATGTTCCACTCAGATCAAGTTAAGTACCTTAATTTCTCTCAGAAGCCCAGCTTAGCAACTGCTTATATATTCCTTACATGACAGAGATAAAGGGATTAATGCTGAATGTCCTGAATATTTTCCCCCAACAGCGGTGAAGTGCCATTTCTAAGACCGTGTGTGCTCTTTGTTCTCTCTGTCAATCCCCTGACGAATTTTAACCTCCATTGTTCCTTTACACGTAGTGAGGAATGCAATGACAACCTTTGCATCTCTAGGATGGGGAATCGCCATGTTCACCATGCATCTTTTCCCTTGATAGCTCCTTCTCCTCTGAACTCCCATGGAACATTTGCTAGCAGGCACATTTCCTTTTTTAAATAGCGTTAAAAATGATTAATGTGTTTAATTCCACCTCCCTTTCTATCCTTCAAATGGAAAAGATCTTTTGATTAGGGCATATGTTAAGATTCAAATTCTTAGTTGTGAAACATTTTTCTAAATTGAACAAAAGTTTTGATGTTCAGCTAGCATTAAGCAATGTTTAACCTCAGATTTAAAATTTTCCCATCTCCAAGTTGTGAGGCATCATTCTAATAGCCTTTAGCGAAGGACTAACTGAGCTAAAGAAGGAACATCTTAAAAGATTTCTTATTCTTTCTACAACCAACCTTCTTTCTGCACTCTGATACCCTCAAAAATAGAACCTGGGGAAAAAAAGCTCTGGGCTCTTATTATATAAATCATCTAATCTCAAGGAAAGAGAAGGGAAGGAGAGAAAAAAGGGAGAGGACAGGAAAGTAAGACTTTCCATGGAATTTCAAAGCCTAACACTGCTTGGTGCCAAGCAAACTGTCTAGAGTTTTGACAATCATTTAGGAGATAATACACGACTAGGTCTTATGTCATTCCACTTGAAAAGATGAATAGAACAGCAATGAATAGACACTGATCTACCAGGTCCCATCTCCTCCAGTTCAGAGATTCACCCAGAGAGATGCTAAATTTCCCACAATGCAGGTGGTGAGCACTTACGTTCTGAGCAGACTCCAGAGTGAACACTAACAAAGGGAAGTTGGGGAAAGAGAGAAGGCTGACAGTACACACTGTGGAGAAACTTTCCCCAAATGTTCATGTTGAGTTATGAGATCCTATGAGATCGGGGAACAGAGCCGGGCCTCAGAGAGAAATGGGGCTGAGAGGAGATGGAGTGGGGCATGAGAGGGCCACATCCTTTAGAAAAGAGTCTCTGAGTAGAAACCAGACAATATAGTGATTGTCAAGTGACAGGAAGTCTTTTGAACTAATACATTATTGTTCTGTTCCTGGAGAAAGACATTATACAAAAGCTTGATTAGAACCACCTCATAAGGATCATAAAGCCAGAAACAATTCTTTTGTCAAGCAAGTAAGAATAGAGTTTCCATTGGGAGGAGCACAGTTTGGGACTTTCATTGCAAGTCTTTGTTTTATTTATAATTGACAAGTAATAATTGTATACATTGATGGCTATAGATTGAGAAATATCAAAATAGGCTAATTAAAATGTCCATCACATACAATGCTGACCATTTCTTTGGAGTGAGGAATATTGAAAGAGAATCCTGAAAGCCCACTCTTTTTGCAACTTTAAAGTATATATTACATCATTATTAACTATAGTTACCACGTTGTGTGATTGATCGTCGTAATGTATTCCTCAGGTCAGAAGCTGTATATTCTTTGCCCAGTGTCTCTCCTCTCTTCCTCCACCCTTAATCCCAACCCACAGTCTCGGTAACCACCAGCCTACTCTCTACTTCAAAAGAGTTTGGCCTTCTTTGATGCCACGTGGAAGTGAGATCACATGACATTTGCCTCTCTGTTCCTGACTGATTTCACTTAACATAATGACCTAGATTCACTCACGGGATTGCAAGTGGTAGAATTTCTTTCTTTTTAAATGCCAAATAGTAATCTATTGTGTAAATACTCAACATTTTAAACCTATTTATCCACTGATGGGCACATAACGGTTGCTATAATCTTAACTATTGTGAATAAGGTTTCAGTGTACGTGGGAATGCAGGTATGTCTTCAACACGGTGGTTTCTCTTTGTTGTCATAAGTACCCTGGAGTGGGGGCTGGTGAGATAGCTCATCGGACTAAGTGCCTGCTTAGGCAAATACAAGAACTGGGGTCTGAACAACCCCACCATATGTTGCCCTGCGTATGCTGAGCTGGCCACTGAGTCTGGGCATGGTGGTGCAAGCCTGTAATCCCCGTGCTGGGGAGGCTGAAAACAGGAGGATCTCTATGAGTTCCAGATGCATAGTGAGACCCTGTACTAAATACATTTTTAAAAAATTAACATGTATATTACTATTATTTTTTTATTTAATTAGTCCAATATCAATCAACTCTGGCTCCCATTACCCAATTATCACAGCACAGATGGGATGGTTTAATCAACAGAAACTTTTTAGTTCTTGGCCTGACTCATTGTGAGCTGTTTGCTGATTGCGTCTTCACATGGCCAGGCTCTCTCTCCTCCGCCGTTTCTCCTTCTCCTTCTCCTC
>PVKN010035004.1:0-11689 GCA_004027915.1 Capromys pilorides
CACACACACACACACACACAGAACAGGTCCAAATGTGAGCTGCCTGTTCCCCACTAGCAGCCCCTGCCCCACACTGCTAGTGAGCCAGGACTATAAATGTTACCAGCCTGCCATGATGGCACTCACCTATAATATCAACTCAGGACTGAGGCAGGAGGATCACCATGAGCTTGGGACCAGTCGGAGCTATGCAGCAGACTTTTTTTGTGTATCTGGTTGTGGCAGGGTCTTATCACACAGCTCAGGCTTGTGGTGATCCTCCTGCTTTCAGCCTTTCCAGAGCTGGGATTACAGGTGTGCACCACTATGCCTCCAACTCTGGCAGGCTCAGCCTGCCCTGGGGCAGGGCCAGTGCAGCATGTGGTGCCAGGGATCCAAACCGTGGTCCCTCAGGTGCTTGCCTAAGCAGGCGCCTTAGTCCACTGAGCTCTCATTGGCTCCAAGACCATTTTTTTCGTGGCTGGCTCAACCTACCCTGGGGTCAGGGCTGGTGTGGCATGTGGTACTGGGGATCGAACCACAGTCCCTGTACGCTTGCCAGTTTGCCTAAGCAGTCGCTTTAGACCGCTGCACTATCTCGCCAATTTTTAAAAAAGTTACATCTCGAACTTCCATCAGTGCTCTTTCCACTGAGCCAGGAACCCAGCTAGTTGCTCTAAAATGGGAATTCAAGGGCTTGGGCGATAGCTCAGTGGTCGAAGCGCCTGCCTGGCACGGACCTGGATTCAATCCTCAGTACTGTATACCTTGCCGGCTCTGGAACCCCAGGCACACCATGCTGCCACCAAAATCAGGCATGGTGATGCATGCCTGTAATCCCAGCGCTGGGGAGGCTGAGACAGGAGGATCACTGTAAGTCCGAGCTGCATATGAGACCCTGTACCAAATAAATGATTAAAATGGAAATCCAAGAGTATGCAATATAGCAGGGTTAAATGAAGCTTAGGCAGATACATAAGCCAGAGATACAGAGCAAAAGGCTAACAGTAGAGGGTATGAAATTTAATCATGCTTTATTTCTGGGATACTTCAAATGAAATTAGCATACATATTCCATCTCTATAAAAGTTTGCTCTCCAAGATGTTGGCCTCAGCTGTAGTTACAGGAAGACGTGGTCCAGCAGCAGAGCATCTGCCTAGCATTCACAAACTGTATTGAATCTCCAGTAACACAAAGAGAAAAGGGAAGAGTAAAAAGTGAATGTGTATTTACATTTCAAGTGAAATAAAACCTGCAATCCCAGTACCATTGAGGCTGAGGTAGGAGGATCACTGGGAATTTGAGGCCCACCTGAACTACGCAAGAGACTTGGTCTCAAAAAAATAAATAGGAGCCAGGACTACAGCTCAGCAGCATAGCACCTGCCTGGCAAAAGTGAGGTCCCGAGTTAAATTCTCAGTACCGCCCCCCCAAAAATTAACAAAATACTTAACTAGAGGGGCCAAGGAAATAGCTCAGTAGAATAAGCACTTGCCTAGCAAGCACAAGGGCCTGAGTTCAATCCCTGGTCCCATTTAAAAAAAACACTTAACTGGAGAGCTTTTAAGAACGAGAAAATAGACCAAGGATAAAACTGAATGGTTACATATTAGTACATTTAATGAACAGAATTAACACATGCTCAAAATTTAAGCCCAAAACTGAAAATAGCTTAGTATTAATATCAGAGAAATGGTGACTTTTGTTCACTGGAAAATTACCATAGATTATTAATAAAAATCAACTTTCACACTAAAGGAAAAACAACTTTTAAAACTCGCCACATAACAAAACACAGAAGTACCCTTTTCATTATTATGTGCCTGGTACTTCTCTAAACCATTTCACCTTCTAAGGAATATTATTGTTGCCTCCAGGATATCAATAAGGAAACTGAGGCAGATTCCTAGCTTTGCTCAAGGTAATCAAAGGTACAGAACTGGGAATCGCACCAGACGACTGGCCTCAAATTGTCCCTTTATTCTCTTGTTCTGCCTTCCAACCTTATGTAGTCCTATTCTGAAAGCAATAGGAGTCTGAACCAAGCTAAAACTTAGCCCCAAGCACCAATACCAAAGCTTGTTCCCTTCAGTTACGCACCAGACAACTGAACTGAAGGGAGCTCCTAGAACACGGGAATACTGCGCCCTGCCTTTAACCAGGACTAAATCAACTCCAACTGCAACCGCGCCCTCACCTACGGAAACAGGCTCACACAGAAAACTGTACCACAGCACAGCAACCGGGATGTGGGTCTACACAGCCAGAGCTCCCTTCGATTGGATCTGCCGGGAAACAGTGCCAGCTAGAGGCCCACAGGGTTGTTACCAGCTATTCCCACTAAAGTTTTAAGTGGCTGGAGGTCCAAGAACTTGAATGTGGCCAGGCTCCTTTCACAAAACACACAATTATGCATATTTCACTGAAAACATTTTATTGGCCTTCTGAACAGAAACAGGAATCTATTTGCCAGGAAGGATGATTCCATCGTACTGAAAAAGAAGAGATTTTATTTTTTTCAGAATAAGAGGCAAAAATGATTGCAACAAACTTTTCAGAATTCAAATCTGATACACGAGCTTCAGCTCTGAGGCCCCACTTTGTTTCTGGACTGAATGAAAAGCTGCCTGATTTTAAAAATGATTATACTGTGCTCACTTGCACTATCACCCGAGAAAGCGGGCTCCTCTTGAAGCCAAGCTCCTTCCCTTCCAGCTACCCACATTCTTAGCTCTGCTCTGTAACTACACCACCAACCCTGGAAGCCTCGCCTGCCAAGCTGCAGGTGCCCTAAGCACGCTACCTGCCGGACAATACTACGCGGCCCCCGCATCCCAACTCCACTCACCAGCACCACAAGCCACCGCACCGCTCTGTTCAGGACAAACCGGCTTTACCTTCTGCTGGAACCAGCGCATGGCCTCCTCTTTGCTGATTCTGTGTTTGGCCCCAATGCAGCCTGTCCTGCGCTTCTTGTCTGCAATGCTGAAACCTGGCCTACCCAGCACCTGTCCCAGGAATAACCAGCAGTCACCCATCTGGCTCAGAGTCAACAGCAGACAGACAGGACTCCTGCGTTAGAGACGGAACTTCAAGGGTCACCTGTGTGGCCCTGGAGCGAGGCCCAAGCGCCCAGGGACTGACAGCACTATCTTCAGCATGCTGGGCACCACACCATCACATACAGACTGTGCAAGCTGAAAACTTCTGGACCCTTCTCATTCCCTATTTAATTCCTAATGATTCTGTGAATATCCCACCACCAGTCCCAATTTCCACAGCATTTCCTTTTTTTTATTTTTAATATTCATTTATTTGTTTGCTTATTTATTTTTATGGCCAGCTCAGCCTGCCCTAGGGGTGGGGTCGGCACAGCATGTGGGGCCGGGGATTGAACTGTGGTCCCTGGGGTTGTCTAAGCTTGCCTAAGCCGGCGCTTCAGACCACTGAGCCATCTCACCGGCCCCAGCATTTCCTCTTAAGAAATATTGCAAAAAATGTTACTGAAGCCGGGCATGGTGGTGCACGCCTATAATCCCAGCCCTTGGGAGGCAGGAGGATTGGTGCGAGTTCGAGACCAGCATGGGCTACAAAAGTGAGCTCAAAGCCAGCCTAAACTGCGTAGCGAGATCCTGTCTCAAAAAGACCAAAAAAAAAAAAAGTTACTGAAACATGTACAGTGTAGAAAATTATAAATTTGGAGAGGCACAGAAAGTTATTCTTACTGCTTCAGCTTAATAGTGCTTCCAGAAGATTTGCAGCCTCCAAACTGAGTACCCAATTCCTATTATTTTTGGATTTGTGAATCTAATGAGGATTCCACTATCCTTTGAGTTCTACATTAATCAAGACTTATGTCCTTTTGGGTGCTTTAATGGATAATCCCAAAAAACTGCAGTTAACAAATTCACCCCCTCATACAACTGCACCACCCAAAATTGGTTCTATGCTCTTTGATCAAAGCCCCATATCCCTAGGGTGTTAGGGAATATAGTGGGACTGACCAGCCTTGGTCAGCCAACCCCAAGGCCAAACACAGCGTGAGTTTGTCTCAGAAATCACCCATTGTTAAGCCATGCTGGCACTTGATAGGTACAGACTGAAAGCCTCCAACAGCAGGGATCCTGTCTACCTCATTCAGCACCGGCCTCGTCTGTCTTGCCCCAGGTGACACTCATCCTTGCAAGGGGAAAAACACCCAAGACAGCACAAATGAAGCAGCAGACCTCCCTCTCCTCACAAACCAGGACCAGGAAAGGGGAAAGACACGTACCACATAGAAGTCCAGGCCGTAGATACCAATGCTTGGGTCATATTTGATGCCCAGATCGATGTGTTCCTGGATTCCAAAACCAAAGTTTCCAGTATCGGAGAAGTTATTTTTCCTTAATTCATACTCTCGCACCTGAAGAGAAAAGCGCAGCAGCCACATTACTTGTCACCTAAAGCCCATCCCCCCAACATTCACTCACACCCCTGAGCAAAGACAGCAATGTGGCTTGGTGGGAAACAGTCCATTTCCCCACCACATAAGTCACACCCCAATTATGGGTTTCGTAGACCTTTTCAACTTTTATCGGACAGAGAAAGTACGACATCAAAGCGACTTACAGGCATCTTTACAACTGACAGGCAACAGAATACAATGGAGCTCTGAGGCAAAAGCCGCCCAGTACCTGGCCACCAGAGAACTCCACGTTAAATCTAATTACTGCTACTACAATCACCTACCACACCACGGACAGGGTCAGCCTCACCTTTAGGCCTTTCTCCAGGATTTCCTCTGCCTTCGCCCCCCGGACTGTGCAGTGGACAGCAATCTTCTCATTTCTCCTGATGCCAAAGGACCTGACAGTGTATCTGGCTGCAAGCAGGGAACAAGGAACCCGATGCTGTCACACTCGCATTGCGGGACACCCTCTCCCCCAACTCTTAAGTGGCCTTAGGGACCCAACCACCCGCTGAACGGTGGGTTCTTATCTATCAGTCTCATCTATCCCACAGAAAACAGACCGCTCCAATTCCCAAGCCACACCTCCAGCCACAGTTCAGCAGTGAAGAGCCTGAAAGCCTCAGGTCGTTGGAAGGGCAAGTTCGCCATCCAGAACAATCCAAAGAGGAAATAAAACAGCAAGAAGACACCAAACACTGGTGTTAAAAATGTACCAACTCGCTATCCTCTACCAAGAACAAGCGTAATACTCTTCTGCAAATAAGAAAGCCGAGGTCTAAGCAGCCTAATTACAACACCAACAAGTGCCAAACTGTAGACAAATGGCCCTTCTCTTAAAAGTACCCTGTGTAGAGCTGGCGAGATGGTTCATTGGTCTAAAGCGCCTGCTTAGGAAAGCTTAGGCAACTGCAGGGACTGCGGTTTGATCCCTGGCACCACATGCTGCGCCAGCCCCGCCACCAGGGCAGGCTGAGCCGGCCATTTTAAAAAAAAAAAAAGTACCCTGTGTAGCCCTCCTGCAACACTAAGGGGCCTTTACCACAATCTCGCTCTACCTCAATATTCTACGTTCGTGGTGGCGCAAGCCTGTAATCCCAGCACTTGGGAGGCTGAGGCAGGAGGATTGGTTTGAGTTTGAGACCAGCCTGGGCTACAAAAGCAAGCTCAAGGCCAGCCTGAACTGCATAGCGAGACCCTGTCTCAAAAAGACAAAAAAAAAAAAAAAAAAAAAGTCTCCTTGTGGAAAACATGGTATACAAGCGCCACAACTAATCTCACAGGGGAAATACTTTTGGAGGCAGATCATGTATTTACTGCTTTTAGGAAATGCCAACTGTAACCTCAACAGGAGATGAATTAAGCAGTTACTACCGGGTAAACCGAAGCCCCAACCCGCCCCCATGCCTGCCCTTACTCACCTTTAGAAAACACAGGAGTCTGGCCCGTGAGCTGCTCCAGCACCTTGGCTGCCCGCGTCAGTCGGTCTCCACTCTCCCCGACGCAAATGTTAAGGCACAGTTTGCGAATTCGAAGCTCCCGCATGGGGTTTTCCTTCTCACCTTGATCCTGCTGTCATAAGTCAGTGAAGCAGTCAACAATCACAACCCCTGAGAGTCCAGGGCTTTCCATTTAGGCACAGTATTTTTTTCTGTTCATCCCAAGCCCTATGGAAATCCCTAAGAACAAAGTTATCAACGTGGTTGCCAGAAGACATCCGCTCCGGATTACGTCTAAAACTGACCCTGAAGATCAATCGCAAAGGGCTCAATGTGTAAGGTGACGAAGAACGACCCCATGAGAACTGCTAACACGGTATGCGATGCCCCCCACCCCATTCCGAAGCTCTCTGCGGGCTGGGGCCTAAGGGCCGCGTCTGTCTTGACTGGAAAAACCGGTTGAAGTTCCGTGCCGCCAGGCTAGTCTCTAGTAACCGGGGCGAGGAAAGAATCGAGCCCTACACCCAGGCATCCTCCGATCATCCCACCCGCCCTCACTGCAGCCGCACAACACGCCTCTGGGCCCCAGACGGCTGCGAGAAGCCCACTCCTGGGGCAGGAGACCGACAAGTTCCCGCCCCGCGCCCTCGACCGACAGGGCCCTGCCAGTTTCTGCCCGGCCAGCACTGTAGGGGTCAGAGCTTCTCGGATGGCAGGAGAGACGGTCCCCGCGGGCAAGACCGCCAGAGGATGGAGACGGATGAAGGGGAGCAAACCCAGGTGTCAAGCTACTTACCGCCATGGTGGAGGACCGGAAAAGAGCGCGGGACTTCCGGTCCAGGGCATTGTGGGTCAGGAGGTGGGCTCTGGTCCCAGGCTAACAAGAGAGAGTTGGGGCGAGCAAGAGAGGCTCTTCTGGCGCGGCGCAGCGTCGGCTGTCCTCTAGTGGACAGTGACCGCAAGTGCAGACATTTTTTAACTTCGGAACCTTAATTTTTCAAGAACAGTTTTAAAAACTCACTAAACTAGCTGGCAGGTCGTTAAGCTCATGGTCTCCCAGACGTCTTTTCTTTTCACACTCTCAGAACCTTTGCTTCCTTCATGATGACAGTGCCCAAACTACATTCAGTCAATTTTGTAAATTTTTTTTTGTCTTTTTGAAACAGGTTATGTATGCAGTTTAGGCTGGCCTTGAGCTCGCTTTTGTAGCTCAAGCAGGTCTCGAACTCACACCGATCCTCCTGCCTTAGCCTCCCAAGTGCTAGGATTACAGGCGTGCACCACCACGCCCAGCAAGTTTGTAAATTTTGAAGAAGTGTTTTGGGTTTTTTTCCTGGGACTGGAGTTCGAACTCACAACCTTGCACTTACCAGGCAGGCGCTTGTGCCATGGAGCTATCTCCCCAGCCCCAATTTTGTAAATTTTGAAGGAAATTTATTCTCTAACAATGTAACACAAAAGAATCATGCAGCAGATGGGTGGCTCAAGAGTCCTGTCCTGTGAAGACAGCCAGATGTGCAGCTTAGCTAAGGACTGTGCGACTTTGGACGAGGGACTTCTTTTTCTGAGACAGGATTTCCCTGTGTAGTTTGCGCTGACCTTTGCCCTCCTGCCTCAACCTCTCAGACCAGGCTGACAAGCTACTGTTTAAAACTTTTAGGGGCTGGGAAGATAGCTCCATGGCACAAGTGCCTGACTGGCAAGTGCAAAGTCGTGAGTTTGAACCCCAGTCCCACCAATAAAACCAAAACCTTTTGCAGCTTCAGTTTTTCTTATGTGCAAAATGAGCACCTTTATCTCAGAAGGTTGTGAAAATCCAATGATGTAGCCAGGTGTGGTGTTATAATATGAATAACATGCCTGTTACCCCAGCGTTTAGGAAGCTGAAGCAGGACGATTGCTACATGTTGGAGGCCAGCCGGGGCCACATAAGTGAGTTCAAGGCTAGCCTGAACTACTACATAGTGAGACTCTGTCTAATGCCAAAAAAGAAAATTCAATGAGATAACTGCATAAAGCATATGCAAGCCCAAAATAGGACACTTGAAGAAAACAGGAAGGAAAAAAAGGAAGAGAAATTTATTTATTTAAACATTTTCATCTTTTATTTACTTGGTACAGGATCTCACTACACAGCTCATACTTGTTGTGATCCTCCTGAATGTGTGTGGGATCAGTTTCAGTGGTCAGCTTGGTGCCTGGCACAGCATGTGGTACTGGGAACCGAACTTGGGTCCTTGCACTTGCCAGACAGAGATTTAGGCCACTGAGCTATCTCCCCAGGAGGAGAAATTTAACCTAGCTCAGAAAGTTACTGCTTTTGTTCATTTTTTCCTTTTTCCTTTGGGTAGGATATTGCTATGTAATCCGGGCTCACCTCAAACTTCGTGCTCCAGGCTGGGTGTGGTAGTGAACGTCTGTAGTCCTAGCGCTCAGGAGGCTGAGAAAGGACTGCTTTGAATTCCAGGCCAGTTTTGGCTACAAGGTGAATTCAAGGTCAGCTTGAACTGCATAGTGGCTTCCTTCACCCTCTTGTTAAATACAGTTTGTAGCCCCCAGGGGTGCTGAGCCAGCCACTCAGGACTGGCATAGTTGCACACACTTGTAATCTCGGCTCCAGGGAGGCTAAAAACAGGAGGATCACTGTGGATCTGATCTACGTAGTGAGATCCCGTAGACCCTGTACTAAATACATTTTTAAAAGTGGGTTATTTATTGCAAAGCCACTTTTTTTTGGTCTTTTTTTAAATTTAAATTTTATTTTTTTTAAACCTCATTTATTTATCTGTGTTATGGCCGGCTAAGCCTGTCCTTGGGGTGGGGCTGGCACAGCATGTCGTGCCGGGGATCGAACTGTGGTCCCTGAAGTTGCCTAAACTTTCCTAGACAGGTGTTTTAGACCACTGAGCCGTCTCGCCGGCCCTTTTTTGGTCTTTTTTTGAGACAGGGTCTCGCTCTGCAGTTCAGGCTGGCCTTGAGCTCACTTTTTATAGCCCAGGCTGGTCTCGATCCTTCTGCCTTGGCCTCCCAAGTGCTGGGACTACAGGTGTGCACCACCAGAGCCCGGTGCAAAGGTCCTTTTTTGTATATGGTTAGAACCGAGAGGGTTTCTTTCTGTGATAACTAAAGTTAGGCTCTTTGGAGATTTGTCTATTCTCTCTCTCTTCTCCCCGCTTCTTTTGCCCCTCCCCCATCTTGGGCCACAGAGCTATCTCCCTAGCCCCCTTCTTCAGTCCTTTTCTGTCTGGAAAGTCACCCTCCTCTGCTCAGTTCATCAAAATTCTCATCTCATTTTCTAGAATGAGAGGTTGCCCCATGCTATAATTGCAAATAATAGTCAATTGTGATCTTTCACCTTGCTGAACCTTTGTCTTTTTATTTTATTATTTATTTATTTATTGTATTTTAGGGAAGGGTCTACAGGACGTTCAGGGTCTCATTACTAGATCAGACGCATAGTGGTCTGCCTGTTTACAGCCTCCCAAGAGCTGGGGTTACAGGCGCACCCCACCATGCCCAGTCTCAGTGGCCATCTCAGCGCGCCCTGGGGGCGGGGCCAGCCCCGGGCTTCTGCGCCTGCTTGCCAGCGCTTTAATCGGCTGAGCTATTTGGCCGGTCCCTTGAATCTTCCTCTTATGAAACTCCTTTGTAATTTTCTTCTCAGCCCTTGTCCCCTTCCACCATAGCATCCCTCACCCCGAAGACTGTGAGTTCCCGGGATTCACTTCTAATTCGCTGCCACACCCTCAGCACCAAGGACAGTGCCCCATGCGCCTAGCTGTCGTTGTCTCATCCAGAGACGCGCGCTGTGGTGGCTGTCAGGTTCTCCCACCAGGGCAACCGCGCAGTGCGATAGGTAGGGGAAGATCCCCAAATATCGCGGGAATGGTGGTGCACCCCTGTAATCCCAGCACACTGAGGCTGAAGCAGGAGGATCTCCATGAGTTTGAGGCCAACCTGGACTGCAGAAGGGAATACAAGGCCAGCCTGCACTACATAGCAAGACCCTGTCTCAGAACACACACACACACACACACACACACACACACACACACACACAAGTTCTACTGACATCCCCTGGTTCTCCCTTGTGGCCACTCAGCAAGCCTTTGGGAGAAGAAAAATACCTACTCCCTGTTTTATTGGGAATTTAAATCTAATTAAATGATCAGAAATACATACAAAAACTTATTTACCAAGATGCTTAAAGTAGAGCGATATACTTAGCAGTTGGTGAATTCAGGGTATTGCTTGTTTTGACTTGTTTTTTGGCGGGACTGGGGTTCAAACTCACGACCTTGCACTTGCCAGGCAGGCACTTGTGCTATGGAGCTATCTCCCTGGCCCCTGGCTCGATTGCTCAGTATCCTGCTTTGTAGGTTCATGCTTATACAGACTTTGTCAGGTGCCTGGCTCATCTTAATTTTTCAAATCATTAATCACCACTTCCACTGAATGATGGATAAGGAGACACAAAATATTGTGGCTTCATGAGCTATCATGCAAAAATATTAACTATACAACACATTAAAATGGCCAGGAATGGGGCCAGTGGGATGGCTCAGTGGTCTAAAGCGCCTGCTTAGGTAAGCTTGGACAGCCACAGGGACTTCGGTTCGATTCCCGGCACCACATGCTTCACCAGCCCTGCCCCCAGGGCAGGCTGAGTGAGCCATAAATAAATAAATAAATAAATAAATAAATAAATAAATAAAATGGCTAGGAAAGGGGCCAGGGAGATAGCTCTGTGGCACAAATGCCTGCCTGGCAAGTGCAAGGTTGTGCAAGTTTGAACCCCATCCCGCCAATAAAATAAAATAAAATGGTCAGGAAAGTATTTCTCAGTGTGTGATAAAACATATAATTTGAGTCCAACTGTGATTTTGTAGAAAGAATTTCATGAAAACTAGGTTATATATAAGTTCTGGAGCCTGGGTGTGGTGGCCCAAGCCTGCTGTCCCAGCGCTTGGGAGGCTGAGGCGGGAGACTTACAAGCTCAAGACCAGCCTGGGTTACATAGTGCATTCAGGGCCAGCCTGAACTACACAGTAAGATCCTATCTGAAAAAACAAGGGGTCCTGGGGTTTCAATTATGCTTCCTACCCACATACAACACTCCCCATAGAGATGTGAAACACTAATTTTATCTTCTTTTTTTTTCCAATGTATTTGGTTGTTGCAGGGTCTCACTACGCAGCTCAGACTCGTGATGATCCTCCTGCTTTCAGCCTCCCCAGCGCTGGGATTACAGGCGTGTGCCGCTATGCCTGGACTCTGACAGGCTCAGCCTGCGCTGGGGGCAGGGCTATCGCGGCGTGTGGTACAAACTGAGGCCCCTGCACTTGCCTAAGCTTGCCTAAGCTTGCCTAAGCTTGCCTAAGCTTGCCTAAGCAAGAGCTTTAGTCCACTGAGCTATCTCCCCGGCCTTCTCATGTAATTCTGACAAACCCTTAAACTGATGCCTGAGGGCCGGCGAGATGGTTCAGTGGTCTAAAGCGCCTGCTTGGGAGGGCTCAGGCAACTGCGGGGACTGCAGTTCGATCCCCGGCACCACATGCTGCGCCAGTCCCACCCCAGGGCAGGCTGAGCCAGCCACAAAATGAATAAATAAAGAAACAAACAAACACAACAAGCAAACAAATAAATAAATAAATAAAATTAAAAAAAACAAAACAAAACTGATGCCTGAGGCCCAGTGTTAATGCTGGGCCGACCCCATTACCGCAGCCAAAGGACAGAGTTGGGGCCCAGACCCAGGTCTGATGTCAGAACTTGGGGCTGGCGAGGTAGTTCAGCAGTCTAAACTGCCTGCTTAGGCAA
>PVKN010035005.1:0-11706 GCA_004027915.1 Capromys pilorides
CTGTCACAGACCAACTATAAACATGACCACACATCATCCAGGGATACAAAATTCTAGAAACTTTACAAAATTCCTTTTTAAAATTTATTTTTTGTTATCAAAGAGAATGTCCAGAAACATTGAATACTAAAGAATTTGTTCATGGCATTATTTTACAAAAGTCCCTAGTAGAGAGTAGATTATTTTATTTTCTGATGTATTCTTCATTTATTAATGACGAGGTGGATGAACTGATGCAATTACTTAAAAAAAAAGAAAAAAACCCAGACAATCCTGTAAAGGAAAAATCATCCATTCGCATTTTGAATCTGTTGACTGGAGTGAATTCAGTGGTCACAACACCACCACTGGTAAGAATCTACTTCCCCACAGCAGGGAACTGGTTCGGTCTTCTCAGTAAGTCACATAGGTCTCTCAGATATAGGCACCATGTTTGAGATCTCACACAAAATGTCTGTGTCACTTAAATTACACAATGTGGCAGTGCTTGGTTCATGGGGACATAATATTTAAAGAAAGGGCAAAGTAGAAAACAATCTGCTTGCATGTTATGTGTGAGTACATTATTGTACTGGGCATGGGTTGGAGGGCATCGTTGCCCTTGTTAAAGAGGAACTCCACCAATAAAGTATCTGTCGGTTCCCAGGTGTCACTGTTAGGTCAGGGCCTTCTTCATCTACTGGTTGACTGAAATGGTTCAAACAGTTTGGCTGTTCATCTCTTCTATCTGAGTCTTATTTCTCAGCCTCAGGATATGTGGGGTACTTCACTGTTTCTATTTTCTCTCGAACTTTGTAGGAGGGATATAAGCCTGTTCTTCCCAGTTTTCTGTTAACACCTTTCGAGTAGCCATCCCAGTGATTTCCAGCCACGCCAATAATATCGCCAGGCTCCATGGGGATTTCCTCTTCAGTTCGAGGTTGGTGAGGATAAATTGCAATCTGGTTGTGAGCATTCTGGCCCCCAAAATAGTAGATGTCATCCAAAGAATGAAAGTTGGCAGAGGCGTCAGGATGCAGTGTTTGCATGATTTCATAAGCAACGCGGCAGACCTTGGGAGACAGTAGAAAGTTTGTTAGTATAACATATAAATCACTCCTTCATAGCTACCTACAAGTCCTTGCCCAAAGATATACTCTAAAACTCAGAGGCTGAGAAGCATTGGCTTCTGGTTATAAGCTTTCGATCCATTCGCTGTCACAAAGTAATACAAGTTCTTAACTTTGTGCTTCTATCTTATTAAAAAAAACATGTGCACTCAAAAGATTATTACAATTAAGATGAGGGGAATATATATAAATAAATAGCATACTAGGAAACAAACTCAGAACCTCACATTTGCCAGGCAGGCTGTGCTGTTGAGCTACATCCCAGCTCTTATATATTGTGCAAAGGAATTTTAAATATCAAATCAATTAATTTCAGTAAACAGTTATTAAGAGTTATAAAAGTCATCCAGCCCAAGCACTGTGACACAAAAATGAGTTCTTGCTCTGAAGAATTTAAGGTTTAGGATCAGGACTGCAAATGTTTACTGAAGCGCTGCGACTCTGTTTCTTTCATCTACTGTTAATCACCTATTTTTTTCTGTTAATGCAGAACTTGGTCTAAGAACCTTTGCTCATTGAGATTAATGTAATTATTGACAATTAACTTGCATTGGCAATTGAGGAAAAAATATGACCACCATTTCTGTTCTAAAGAGTTTTTAAAGTATGCATTGTATATAGCCACTCACTCGAACTGACACAAGCTGGGCTAGCCTTTGGGCAAATGCATTCATTGGACTAGGATAATTTTAAGGACTTATGGTTTGTGTCTTGTTGTCCCCCCAAAGCCTCAGGCAGTCATGGGGCTGACTTCTACAGTTTGTGATTAACTCATGATCCCCTGGGACTACGGGAGTGCTACTGCGAGCACTACACCCAGCCTAGGACAGATAGCCTGAATGCAACTTAAGGGAGACAGACCCGCTTCCTGTTGCCATTGCTGCTGCCGCCCCTCCCTTCTGCTTTTGCTCTCTGCCCTTGCTGCTGCCATGAACGGCTGCCCTCTGCCATGTGCCAATCTGCCTTGTAGCCAGCTGAGTATGGACTGAAACCTCCACTGACTGTGAGCTAAATAAACCTTTCCTTCCTTCCTTTTGGGTGTTGGGTGTTTGTCCCAGCAACAAGAAGAGTAACTGAGACATAAGGCTACTTAAGATTCCTCTGTCTAAAGTTTTATCTTCCTTGCCCACTAAATGACAAGCAAGGGGACAACCCACTCAGGTCCTGCCCCTGTTCTTCTCTCGGACAGAAGCCTTCTTTCCCCTAGTAAATCTATTCTGCTCATAAAAAAATAAACAGATAAATAAATAAATTGCCAGTGAAAGTCTATAAACTCACTTTCATTGTTTCAGCTTAATGCTTCATGATAAAGTTAAACTATAACTATCTCCACAAAGAAATAATGTTTTAAGCAATTAAAAAACAAATTTAGTATAATGTAAATGGCTTTAACAACCTTTTCTAAGAATAGGTGAAGACAGATGACAACATAGCTCAGCAGTCTAAGCGCCTGCCTGGCAAAGGCAAAGACTGAGTTTGATCCCCAGCAGGGCATGCTGTACCAAATACATAAATTTAAATTTTTAAAAAATAAAAATTCATTATTATTTTGCATAGGTAAATCTTCCTTTATAAATCCTGAACCAAGAACATAGTTCAGGTTAAATTTTCTTAAATCTTCAGTGATGGTCATCTCAGTTAGTGAAAAACTGAATGCAACTCTCATCCCCACCCCATGGTTCAGACACTAAGACTGGCAGCAGTGGTGGTGTCTAAAACTTCTGGAGACTTTAGATTAAGATGTAATACTCATACAAGCAATGTTTGCAACATCAAGCCTTCCATTTCTCTCCCTAGTATGAACTTTCATTGATCTTGCATTGTCTACAATGGCTAATGGTCACTAGATCACTTGTTATTGTTGCCATATACCATATAATTCTTCAAAGACAGTATATAGAAGACAAAGTTTACACAGTAAGACAATTTAAGGACTGTTGAGGCACTAAAATGATATTAAACTTGTTATAGTAATCATCTGAGATTTGGTCTGAGATTTGGTTCACAATATTTTATCTTTTGTTGGTCTTCTGGATATACGGGGCTTTAGGCTTCTCCTATTTTAGAGCATGATTGTAGCATATATAAAATGCTATGAAGATTACTTTCCTTCGAGTCAACACATGGATGAGATGTGACTGAAAATTAAAGATTCTTTTCCATCAACCCCCCTCAAAATGCTCTTCACTTTGAACACACCTCCTGTCATTCTCGCCACCTTCTGGAGCAGTTCTGGAAGTCTTCTTTTGTGAGTGGAGTGTCATTAGTGGTGCTGTTGTTGCTGCCTTGATATCCCAAATAGGTCAAAAAATGTTCACCTTTCACAGGATTTTAATTTTGGGGAAAAGCCAGAGGTTGTAAGCTTCCCTCTAGCTCAGTCAATGAGGTGGATGAGAACATGTCATGATGTTTTAGGGTTAGGGCAGGGGCAGCACATATAAAAGCAGAGAGTATGTTTGATGCTTGCCAAGCACTGCCCTTGAGGGTTTACATGTAATAATGCCTTAGTCACTGCAAACAAAAATCTCAACTATGCAGCAAGCAGGATTATTATTACTGTTTTTAAAAATGAAACATTGATAGTTAGAATTTGTTCAATGCCTCACAGCCACTCTGTGGTCACTCTTTTTCTCTGCCAGTAAAGTTGATGGCTTTGGTCCTAATGGCTGCCTTTTATCATACTCTAGTTCTGGGACATTTAAAATATGATTCTGTTAAGAAGTTTGTTGGGTCTGAGGAGATAGCTCAATAGAACAAGTGCTTGCTTTGCAAGCACAAGGGCCTGAGTTCAACCCCTGGTGCAAAAACAAAAAAAAAAAAAAAAAAAAAAAAAAAAAAGAAGAGAGAGAGAGCAAGAGGTTTATTTGTTTGTTTGTTCACCTATCTATCAGTGGTACTGAGGATCAAATTCAGGACTGTACACTTGCCAGGTGATTATGCTACTAGCTATATTGCTGGCCCTAAAAAATGATTCTGACATAGGTTTATGGCAAGGGAATCTCTACAGTCCGACAACCAATTTCATTCTCATTGCAAAAATATTAAACTACACTACATATCTCTTTCTTAAAAATATTTGAAAAAATACTGAGGTGCAAGTTAAGCCCAGAGATTGGCCACTGAGTGTGCCAGCGTCACTCACAGACATGGATGGCAGTGACGGTGAACTTTTCAGATGACACAAACAGCACACAGCGGCACATGTGCCCTAGTTTTGTCATTGCTAAAATAAGACTTGATATAGAGGTGGTCACAATTTTCAAACTGTCACTCAGTGCACACACACACACATGCACATACATGTGATAACTTACTGTGACACTTTTATTCTAAAAAGTAACATTAAATATTTTAAGTATTCAGATTTATATTCAGATATAGGGCCAGGAAGATAGCTCAGAGGCACAAGTGCCTGCCTGACAAGTACACGGTCCAAAGTTCAATCCCCAGTTGCACCAAAAAAAAAAAAAAAGATTAATGACTGAGGTATAAAATATTGCCTTGGATCAAATGTGGAGTAATTTTGGGTGAACTCTGACTGGCAAGAGTTTTAGGAATAATATAGAACGTTAACATGAATCTCATTCTTTTGGGTACAAAAAGTTTTTGTAGCCACAAGTTTTCTTCACATGAACTGCTCCCCTGAGGATCCTAACATGCTGAGACTGATTTTATGCATAAAATATCCAAGCAAACTTCTATCATAAAATGACATAGGTCTTGATTTCTGAGTCAAAATCAGAGTTATGAGGACCAAAAATTTTAAAGTAGATATTTAAAGGAAAAAAGCAGCAGCTGAGTGTGGTGGTGTAGGCCTGTATTCCCAGCTCCTTAGGAAGCTGGAGCAGGAAGAGCACAAGTTTAATGCAAGCCTGTAACCAACTGAGACCTTGTTATATATCTTGCCATGACCTCTACTATATATACATATATTATTTAGAGTTTTAGAATAGTGGATCTCAACTAAGGTGACTTTTGTCTTCAGGAAGAGTTTGCTAATGTCTAGACACATTTTTAGTTGCTACAACTTGAGTTGGAGGATGTTACTGGCTAAGGATGAGACATCCTACAACACAGAGTCCAGGTCCTCATAACAGGAGCATCTGGCTCCAAATGCAGTGCCTACATTAAGAAAGTCTGGACTAGAAGGACAGATTGTAGACAGGCCTAAAATCTAGACCTACAGGGAAGATGGAACATCTGGGAAAGTGACACTGTCCTCCCATTCTAACAATGTGTCAGTAGATGCAGAGGTTTTAACTGACTATACAGATCTGCTGACCATGTAGAATCTGAGAACGTAGCTGGGAGAGCTCGGGTGTTCGGACACCCAGACCATTCCACCACTACCACCATGAAATAGGAAAAGAAGCTTCTCAAAGACAGGTTCCTCACCCTAATTAGTGAGAAACATCAACAGTGGATTCCTTCCTAGGAACTTGAAGCAAAGAATTTTTCTGTTCCAATTAGCACTGTGGGTATGTGACTCCTGTTTTATATAGATGTCTTTAGGTATTAAGTTATATTCTTATTCCCTCCAAAAGAAACCCATAGCCTTCGCCTGGGCACCTTGCTGACAACTTCAGCACCATCCCATGATGACAACACACCAGCATTTAATAAAAAAAGGTGTCTGCTTCCTTTTCTCTCTGAAACATATTCTCATGGAAATGATGTAGTTTTGCTTCAACATGTTTCTGTGCTTCCTCTCAGCATTGAGACATATTTATCTTAAATATGTCTCAATTTAATTTATATTTGGTAATCATACGCTAGTTGTTCCATGCACACATTTTGATTCTTTAATCTTCTCTTTGTTATAACGTGACCTGGAGTGCAAACAGTCAGTAGCTGTTTCACCAACTGTACTGGTAGATGCATTGTGTCAACTTGAGAAGTTCAGAAGTTTAAGTGACTCAGCAGAGAGCCAGGATTCTTAGTTTATAAACATCCTCATCCTGTGAAAAAGGAGGGCATGCACATCGTATGAGTTCTATACCTCCCACCCCAGGTGGCTTGTTTATGAGGAGGAAGGGAGGCTGGCCAGAAGCCATAGCTGCTCCTTTTGTTGTTGTTGCTTTTTGTTCTTTGCTGTTTATTGCTGTCATGAACTAATGCTCTCTGCCACATGCCACTCTGTCTGGGAGCCAGCCAAATATAGACTAACACCTCCACAAATTGTGAGCTAAATGATCCCTTCCTTCCTTAATTTTGGGTGTCAGGTATTTTGTCTTAGCAACAAATAAAAAATAACTGACACAGAACTTGGTACCACAGGAGAGGGGTCACTGCTGTGACTATACCTAACAATGTGGATTACAAGCTTTTGGGAATGGCTTATGGGAAGAGACAGAAAAAGTTTAGAGATGTCTCCTACTAGTGAAGAGCTGAAATGCTTTCAGCTCCTCTGTAGGGGAGACTCCGGTCAGAGCTCAGAAGACAAGAATACTGATAGAAAGCCTGCCTGTAAAGTCCTTCTGCTAGGAAGAAGGATTGCATTGGTTGTTAGACTGTAGATGATTTGTGTTATGACTTGGCAGAAAGTTTTTCTACGTTTTGCTCCTATCCAGAGACTTTGCCTGAGACTGAGATTAAGTGCAGTGAACTAGTTAATCTTGCAAAGGAATTCTCAAGGCAGTCAAATGCTGAGGCAGTGGCATGGCTATTGTTGGTGGTTTTTAGTCAGATATATATTGGGAGTAAAAAAACAAACAAAAAAACAGCCCAGCATGATGATTTAAAATGTGAGCTTCTCCAGAAAAGAAGCACGAAGAAGACTGTGGACTGCAAAGACAGAGCTGAAATCTCCACTGCCCAGGAAAAACAACAAAATAAAAAGATGTCCTGAGGGCATCTCAAGAGATGGCAGGTTCTCCCCCTTCGCTATAAAAAAAAGTTGCAGAGCCCCATGTTTCATAAGAGAGACAGCAGCCATACCAGATTCCAAAATGGCACTGACATAAAAAATTTGTTCCTCAAAATCAGGGTCAGAGTACTCAGAAATCCAGGCACTAGACTCCTATAACAACAACAACAGAAATCTGGCTGCCACTCCAGCTGGCAGCAGCCATTGACACCGTCCATGTGGTGCTAGTTTTAGGCATACTCAAAATACAGGGGTTCGGAGGTTAAAAAGGCTTCCACCTAGATTCCAAAAGGCCTGGGAGCTCAGGCAATGTGCCCCTGAGAGGGCAGCATATAAAGTTGTGAGTGAGAAGTCTATTCAGTAGAAACCTCAAAAGTCTGAGAAAGCCGGGAACATGAATTGTCTACGGAAAACTACAAGAAGGGAGCAAAGTCAGACTAGGAGAGAAGCCATGGGAGCTACCAGCAGAAGTGCCATGGGGTGGAGCCATGTACAGCTTTTGGAGCTTCTAACTCCTTACAGATTGCTTTGGATGTTCTAGATGGAAATACAGGACTTAATGTTTGCTCTTCTGGATTTTGAACTTCTTTTGGTCTCAATGGTTTGTATCCTGCTGTGTATAGCTTTTGGAATGGTAATTCTTATTTTATGCCTTTAAATGCTGACGTGTTTAACTTTTCATTTGTACAGGGGCTCATAGCTGAGAGTTTGCCTTAGATCTTGGAGGACACTTGGGATTTGGACTTTTTGGCAATGCTGAAACTGTTAGGACTTTGGCAACTCTTAAAGATGGACTAAAATGCCTTTTGCATAAAGGGAGGTATATGAGTCTTTTGGGGGTTCCCAGGGGCAAAATGTCATTGTTCTAATGTAATACAGCGTTCAAGTTGTAAAATGTTAATAAACATGTCTATGTACCTGGAAACTGGTTTAAGGAAATGTCTGATTGCCAAGCTGACAAGGGGTGGATTAAAATGATTGATACATTGTGTCAACTTGAGAAGTTTAAAAGTTTAAGTGATTCAGCAGACAGCCAGGATTCTTAGTTTCTAAACATCCTCATCCTGTGGAAAAGGAGGGCATGGACATTGTGTGAGTTGTACATCCCCAGCCCCAGGGTAGCTTGTTTATAATATAAAGATGGGAGGGAGGCTGGCCAGAATCCACAGCTGCTGTCTTTTTGTTGTAGTTTTTTCTTTGCTGTTTTTTGCTGTCATGAGCTACTGCTCTCTGCTGCATAACATTCTGCCTGGCAGCCAGTCAAATATAGACTAACACCACCACAAACTGTGAGCTAAATAAACTCTTCCTCCTTACTTTTGGGTGTTAGGTATTTTGTCCCAACAACAAATAAAAAATATCTGAGATATGAACTAAACAATAATATGTGCATAAATAAATAAAGAATAAAGTTGACAATAAATGTTATATGGATACTCTAAAGGTCATCTAACTAAACCCGTGACCAGTAACTACATACAACAACTAAACTCAAAGAATATATGATTATTGTATAAAATTTAACATACAATTTCCTGCTTAGACTTGAAAACAAATTACATTTACTCTTTCTTAAGGAATCAAATGAAGCAGAATGCTTGACACTGCTGAAATGAATGGGCTCTGGTTACACACTGACTGTATGCAAAGTGAAAAAGTAGCAAGTGTGCTTAGTCATTCACTGTTTCTGTTAAAGGCTGTGAACAGGTCAAGTGTGCTGATCAAGCCCACCAACCAGCCCCAGTGAGGATGCACTCAACCACTGCCTGCGAACAGCTAAGTACTCAAAGTGCCCAAGCAGTTATGGGATCTTCATTCTCTCATAAAAGCTATTACTACTATATATTAGGAAAATTTACCTAGTCATGATAACTAACACTAAAAACACAGACACACATATAATACTTGTCCTAATGACAACAGAAGCAAAAAGTACTGATCATTTAAATGTCCTCTACTGCCACTTACCTGGGATGAAAAAGTGCACACAAGGAAGTCTGCCTGGGACAGAAAATGGATATCCAGGATCACACCCCGAAGTGAATTTTCTGTGTACCGATTGTGCAGTCCAGCCGACCAAGAGATGGAGTTATCACTAATAAATTCATAATTGGGATACCTGAGAAAAAAATGAATCTTTTTTTCATGGTTACTGCAATCACAGTCTGTCTACAGGGAAACTTGTTCTTCAATCCAGAGCACCTCTGCAGCATTGAGAAGTGGTTTGTTTGCTTATGGCATTTAAGAGAATATGGTAGCTTCTGAGGTGTCTTTGGACCAATCAGTGAGTAGAAACCATCTGGTATGGCCTGTATGTTAAAAATTACTGATGTAACATATAGAACACATCAAAATATCAATTCATGAAAAAATTAAAAACTTAAGGCTCTAATTCTGTCCCTCTCACAGTTTATTCAAGCTATTTTTTACACTTGATTACTGAATTCTCCTTTTATAATGTAAATATCACGACAAAATTTTATTTATAATTTTAATTTATAATTTTTGATAATTCACATTTTGGATGAACTTTGTAAATGTCTTCACTGGCATTACAAATTAATGATACAAGGAGATTAAGAGATGAGCATTTTAAAAATTGTTGAAAACCAATAGTCTGCCTCGCATCCTTTCTGAAGAACCATCTGCTTTTAACCCGTAACAATAATGGAAATCCATTTTCATGAATGTATGCAGCAAATTCCTTTAGGTGCCCACCAAGTAGTATGTTGGTAGTTTTATTTGATATAAGATATATGTTTTATTTGAGATAGGATATATATAATATTAAAACAGACTGTCTTTAAGAAGCACCACCTGGGCCAGCCAGACAGCTCAGTGGGTTAAAGCACCTGCTTAGGCAGACGCAGCGACCAGGGTTCCATCCCTGGTATGCCACGGCAGCCCTGCCCCCAGGGTGGCTGAGATGGTGACTGAGACGGGGTGTGGTGGCACATGCCTGCAATCCCCATGCTTGGGAGGCTGAAAACAAGAGGATCACTATGAGCCCGATCTGTGTAGTGAGACCCTATTGACACTGTACTAAATACAAAAAAAAAAAAAAAAAAAGCACCACCTCTTCTCTTTTTGAGTACATGTCATAGGTCTTCAGAGTAAAGCTGTAAACCTCGAGCACTTACATGAAAAGGAAATAACTATCTATGCTTTATGTAATTTCATAAGCATTAATACTCTGTGACATTACATGCTTAATGGTGCATCTGACGGCCTAAATGCTCATCTGATTACCAAAATGTTCACCCAAATATACACCTAATCCTATTCCTTACTTCTTCACATCTCTGCTCAGTGTCCCTTCACCAGTAAGGAGTCCGATACCACCTATGGTCTTTCTCTGCCTCATGTTTCCCCACAGTTCTTACTACCACCTGACATGTACTCACTGCCCACCTTCATCACCCCTGAGTGAATATCAGCTCCCTGAGGGGAGACATATCATCTGCTGCACTCACTGGATTATTCTCAGCAACTAAACCACAATCTGTAACAATAGAAGATGAATGAGCATTTTCTAAGAGAATAATTGTTCTTATTTAGATACTTTGAAATACCTGGAGTCAGTTTACATGTTTGTCCTCCAAGCAATATTTCCTAAAGCTTAGACTCCTGCCTTTCTTTTGTTTGTAACAGTACCTACCCAGTGCTGTGTGAAAAATACAAGAATACAGAGTGCTACCTTTGCCTGGGATTTTATCCCAATCCCGTAACAGCTGCTTCAGATTTTTCTTCATTTCATGGCCACCAAGGTGCTTTGCTTTATTGCTTCTCTAATAATGACTGTTAAACTCAAGTCTCTGAGCACTATTCCACACTGATATTCAATAACCAGATATTTTGGGCCTTATTATCTTTTGACATTTTGCCCTCCTCAGTTCAGAATCAGGGAGATGAAGAAAGTTGTTTAAAAAATAACCAGAAATACTTTAAATATAGTCCCTATATAGCTACAAACTCAGACACAGGGCAGAAATAGTAACATATATGAAAATGCTAGAAGGTAGCAGACAAGGGGAGCTGATAGGATTTGTTCACGTTTTACGACCTTGAATAAAGACTTCGCCAGCATGGTTTGGGCGCTCAGTGAAATGAACCGAGGAGTGATCCATCCCCTGAGCGGCAAGGCTAGCAGCTGCGCTTCCTACCATAGGGCCTTTCTCCAAAGCCAAATCAAAAGTTACTAAGGTTTTAGAGGTTTTTCCCTGCACATAAAAATTGGCATCATGAACACTACTATGAGTGAAAAAAAACAAACCACACCACACCAAACCAAAGTGAGCAGTGGGAGATTTATGTCTCCAATAATGAGCATGGAACTTTCTGTACAAATATGCGTCTTCAGAAAAATAAAAAATAAAAACAAATTTGCTCCTTGGCTCTTGCCCTGAGGTATGTTGATATAGGAATTCTGATAGAGATTTCAGAGATTAATAATGATAAAACACTTTTTTCTGTTTTTGTATTTTTTATTTTTTCTCTTTCTGTTTTATAAAAAATTATTTTTATATCACCCACAAAGCATTAACTTGCAGTTATAAGCTAAGAATCAAACTTCTACTTCTGAAATCTTTCTCTAAAATGAAAACAGATACTCTTTCTGATTTTACTCTATCTGGTATATAATAACTTCTTCAGACATTGCATTAACAATGCTATAATTATTTTCTATACATACTATATAAGTTATATGAATATATTATTTATTTTAAATAT
>PVKN010035006.1:0-11710 GCA_004027915.1 Capromys pilorides
TGCCGTGCACTCCTCTTGTTTCTGGCGCAGCCAGTCCCATGGGCCTGTGCACCCCGCAGTCACGAGCTCAACCTGCATAGACTATTTTTCACATCATTATTTCTGAAGCAGTATTATATGACCACCGTATATGTAGCATTTGCTTTGTGTTAGACATGATAAACAATCTAGAGATGATTTAAAGTATGCAACAGGATGTGTATAAGTTACTGCGCCTGTGAAAAAGCTTGCAGCAAAGGGGGGCAAAAAAAAAAAAAAAAAAAAAAAGAAGCAGATCCTGAAGTTCACCCTTGATTGCACACATCCTGTAGAAGATAGAATCATGGAAGCTGCCCATTTCGAGCAGTTTCTCCAAGAAAGAATCGAGGTGAACGGCAAAGCCGGGAATCTCGATGGAGGGGTGGTCACCATCGAAAGGAGAAAGAGCAAGAGCAAGAGCAGGAGCACCGTGACTTCCGAGGTGCCTTTTTCCAAAAGGTATTGGAAATAGCTCACCAAAAAATATCTGAAGAAGAATAATCTGCGTGACTGGTTGTGTAGAGTTGCTAGCAGCAGGGAGAGTTACGAATTACGTTACTTCCAGATTAACCAGGACAAAGAGGAGGAGGAAGATGAGGATTAAAGTTCCTTTGTCTGGAGTATTTTTTATGAGTTTCTGAATAAAACTTGGGAACCAAAAATAAAGCAAATTCCACTTTGTACAAGGCCCTTGAGCAACTCTGGAGTTAGTACTCATGACAGCCCCAGAACATACTTCCAAGGGAGGGCTGTGCTTTTCTAGCTCGGATTTGTGTGGGAACCTACCTCTGTATCTGACAGCTATGTATTTCTGTCTCATTCAGTTTTTTGAAGTTGTCCAAAGTTCATTATCTTAAATTACTGTACCTAAAACAGTAATTGGTGGGGAAAACTGATATTAGAAGTGGTGCCTGTGGATAAAAAATTGGATGTTTTCAAAGAAGTAAAGAGTAGGCAGGGATCAGAGCTCAGAGCAGCGAACAGAGGAGGAGTTCAGGCCACTAAGAGGCCGTGTGACAGGGGGTGGAGTGGCATAGTGGGACCTGAGTCTAAGGGGCAAGGTTGGGGTGTCACTTTCTGGCATGACTTCTCGTCTACATTCTGATTCTCTGCGAGTGTGCCTGTATGTGCTTCTAGCCATGAGCAGCCCGGAGGGAGGAGCCTCGGGATTGTCCCAGCCCCAGTGTCCATGCTTTGCCTGGGAAGATATCTTTCATAATGCCTTGGTTGTAAGCAGGTCTCAGCACAACGAGAAGGCCTTATTTCTCAGTGGAGTTTGCTAAAGTAGGATTTTTCTTATCTATAGACAGAGATAGAATAATTGTTTGAACATGCATAAATATGTAAAGTCACATCAACTGAGGCAATCATGAAACATGTTCAAAAATATGCCCGCCAAGAATTACAACAGGAGTATATAAAACATGCTTGTGTATTCTTTTTCCACAAAGAGCACTTTAGAGAATAAATTAGCATGGCAAATGGTCTCTTTGAAGATACAATAACTATTGTTTCTTTATTAAATCCAGTTTTTTAATTAAGTAGAGACTCACTGATCCACTCTGTGGTGGAAGGTCCCATAGAGACTTCTGAACTTTGTAGATTAGCAAAATACAGTGATTGGGGGGGGAAAAAAAACCATGACACAGATTCCCCAGAGACTAGGAAAACTGGCTCTTATTGTGTTCCTTTATTTTTGATAACTAGCTACAATTTCTAATTATTGAAATGCTTCATAAAGACTAGTAGGCTTGCTTTTGTGAAAGTAATGGAAGGATAAAGACAGGAATTTAATTTACTGAGCACCTACTAGGTATTAGATACTCACCTTACTGCTATCTTGTTTTGTCACGACAATATGAGGCTGTTTCATTATACTAGCCACTGTTATTATGCTCAGTGTATAAAAAGGAAGAATACCGATCCCAAAGGAATGAGAACATTCCCAAGGAGCACAGCTTGTAGGCTGGCGAGCTCGTGCTCAGTGTTTCTTCAGACAGGGTTTCGCTGTGCAGGTCAGGCTGCCCTGAGCTCCCAGTGATTCTCCTATCTCAGCCTCCTGGTGCTGGGATCGCAGGTGTACACCACTGTGCCGGCCTAATTATTTTCCATATCAGAGCAAAAGCTTGCTTTGAGTTCCTGTTTCGTCTGTCAATTCCAAAAGGAATTCCTTCATTTTCAAGTCAGGTGTTGTGAACACTAGTGTACACAAAATTGTCATTACTGATCTGTGCTTTGGTGACAGCAGCAAAAGAAATCAGTGCCAGCATAGGACTCCTTTCTTGTGGCAGACTGTGCAAAGGCTGGCGATGCCACGCAGTATGCCACTTCCAGAGAGAGGAAGGGTCCTTCTCCTTGTAGAGCCACCATGAATACTCTAAAGAAATAACATAACAATAAGGGCTGCTTTGGCAATCCTGCTTATGATGGAGTGTGATCGAATCGGCTGAGGGGCCGGGACATAGCTCAGTGGAATAAGTGCTTGCCTGGCAAGCACAAGGTCCTGAGTTCTATTCCTGGTACCACCAAAAACCAAATAAAAAAACAAAAAACAAAAAAGCTTAAAATCACACAGAGGGTGTTGGCTAATTTAGTCAGCAACAAAAACAAAGTGCCAGAGATTTTATCTACACAGTAATGTTTGATTTCTATAGACCTGTATTTGCTAATATTATGCTTCACTTCACCACTTTGAAGATAACAATATGCAATATCACAACCACTGTTAATTTGTATGAGAAAGATTCGCATGTAAGGTGAGGCAAGACAATGAACTAAGTGTGTGGTTCTGGAGCTGTCCTGGCCCATTCATCCAGCTCTAGTGCAACACCTGAGGGTGTGTGATTTATCACTAACACTTGTCCTCACGCTTCCGATTCTGCAGGCTGAGAGTCCAGGCTCAGGCATGGGGGTCTTGGTGGCTGGTGAGGTGTGCTTTCCACTTCCAAGGCAGTGCTTCTTGGAAGCACTGTTTGGAAGGAGTTAGCACTGTGTCCTTAAAGGCAGGAGGCTGTGAGTACAAGCCCCTGCCCCTGCCCCTGCCCCTGCCCCTGCCCCTGCCCCTGCCCTGGCACTCTTCTAAGACGCTCATTGCCTTTAAAAAGCTCCACTGCTTAACACTTTGCATTGAGAATTAAGCTTCAGTGTTGATCTCAACAAATATTCAGACTTCAGCAAGGGATAAGCAATATTCAGAAACAGTTCTGAACAACCGGAGGAGGCTTCAGTTAGAGCCCCTAAAGGGGAGAGAGACCTGCAGGGAAAGCAAGAGAAAAACATTCCAGACTGAACAAACAGCATGATGCAAAGCACAGGGGAATCCTCGAGGGCCACAATGCAGTGTATAACTAGCATCTGGTTAATGTTGGAATAAAGTAAAACAGATTCAAGTTGACGCACAGTGTATGTCTCACCTCTGAAGGATCTTGGATGTCATACTAAGGAGTTAGGGTAATTCTATACCATCTGCAGTGGTTACGATTTTTGAGCTGGTTCATTAACTAGATTTGTACTTTTTATAAGTACCACTAGAAGTGTAAAAGTCTACATTAGCATTGGACTTAGAGCTTACAGAAAGCTGTTGCAATCGTGTAAGGAAGAGCATATGAGAGCCAGACCAGGAGCAGCAGGAATGACTCCAAAGACTGGCATGGTCTTAGGGTAGGGGATTTTACAGTAGGAACTGAGTGATGGTTTTACATAAGCAGAGAAGGAGGAGGCAGGGGCTACATCGAGGTGTCTAGGGCTGGTGATGGGACAGGCAAATATCAGAGAACTGCTGCTGGAAAGAGGGATCTTGGAAAAATAAAGCCACAACACACTTCGTATTTGGTTTACTCACTGATGACTGGATGGACTGTGATTATGATACTTATATTCTTCAAATGCACCACCCAGTGTGGGAAGGATGCTCCGCTTCTGAGTAACACTCTTAATGGTTTCTGGATCATTTGGTGGAAATAGGCTATCAGTGACAGGTGCAGAAAATTACATTAATGATAGTGGGGTAGTGGTAAGGCTTTCTCTTTGGTATTTGAAAGGAACCATATGGATATCTTTCTTCCAGGTAGTGATGATCCAAGTCACTCCTGTGGATGACCAGCTTCCACAGGAGGCACCTGGAGTTTCTCGGCATTTGGTTGTCAAGGAAACAGAGGTGGCCTACATCACTAAGAAACATCTACATTTCCTAGACACAGAATCACATGACGGGAAACTGCTGTACACAGTAACAACTCCTCCATTTTTCTGCTTCAGGCCCAGGTATCTGCATTGTCATCTTGCAGCCCATCACATGTGTCCACAACACTATAATTGAGGACTTCAGTGGCCAGACATGAACTTACACGAATTCGGCATTTACTTCATCTCAAGTTTTCTCATACCTCCCTTCAAAAGTTGTATTAATTAGTAGTGAATTAGTATTAATTGTATTGATACAATTAATTCATTATATTAATTAGTTGTATCAATTAAAGTTTGTATTAATTAATTATACTAATTAATAGTTGTATTATATATATTTGTAAAATTGCCTGTGGTCTTTATAAAATTATTTTTAGCTATTACAAACCACAAAACAGGCATAACGTATGCTCTTATTCCAGAAGGATGGAGTGACTGTCTCAGACTAGTCTCATGCACAGAATGAACAACATGGGAACCTTTTTAGGATCATGATTCCCTTTCATGATAACACAAGTTTTGTACATACTTTCTGCAGTCACAATAGAGACAGGACTGACACTGAGCAATGCCTGGAGTCCCCAGCATAAAAAGGGAATTTAAGGGTGGAGCATCTACTTCCTTCTCTGATGAGGGCTTTTGGTGTTTGCAGTTTTGCGTATGTGCTATTTGATTTCATTTTTCTTAGGAAATTCGCTGATGTGTTCGCCTGTATTTCCCTTTAGGTATTTGGATGCTGGGAAGCTATTCGTGGTGGACAGCATACCGAAGCTAACTAAAAATCCTGCAGCCTCGGGCCTGAAGTCGTTTACTCAGGTATGGTGATTTGCTAGAATACTGACAAACATGATGCAAATATCCTCTGAGAAGATAGGGCTAATATTTCCCTGATAATATTGGCCATTAATGTCTACCAAAAATGCTTGATGTCTTCATTCTTTCTGCCTGCACATCTCCCACAAGCATTTGGTATCTGTTTGAAACTACTTCATCAAGTTGGGTAAAATTGCAAAATCTTATTGTAGTTCAACATAGCTTTTTGAATTGTTTTACCAGCAGCAGGGCTCTGATTTGGAGCTTCTGCGCCCATGTTTTTATTCCACTAAATTCAGTCCATGTGGTAAGCTACAGTGTTTCCCCGGGCCACCGTAACCACGTGCCCCAGTATGTGAGACCTCTCTCATAGTTGTGGAGTTTGGGAGTCTGAAGCCATGGTGTCACAGGGTCGCGCTCTTTCTGAAACACTGTAGGCAACTCCGTGCTTCTCTTTAGCTTCTGGCGGCTTCCCGGCCACCTTTGGCGTTCCCAGGCTGGTGGACATTCAGGATAATCTAGCTCTGCTCTCACGGGACAGGCTTTTGCCTGGGTGTCTCTGTCCTTTTGTTGGAAGGCTACCACATCTGTGCTGGCTATGGGCCCGTCCTGTGCCGGCATGACTTCACCTTAAGCAGTTACACCTGTAAGGACCCTAGTCTAGGGCCATCAGCTTAGGTGCTAAGGGCCAGGACGTCACCATGTCTTTTCTGGGGGATACAACTTGCACCGTTCACTGCCTTCCAAAATCCTTCACTCTACCTACTCCAATGGGTTCTGCTTTTCAGGTTCTGTGGGAGTCCCAGGAACGATGCTGCGTGTTTGGGCTGTGGCTTGGAATTACATGCATAGATTCCCTACAGGTAGAGACTATAAATGAGGGTGCCAACCCTGAGTCATAGCTACTGCTATCTTATGCATTTGATAGAGGCCGGATAAGTCTAAGTGGCTTGACCAGTATCACATAGCTGCGCATGGCAGAACTGGGTTGAAATTCAAGTCTCCTGTAGTTATAAAGTTAGCTGTCTTCAAGCACTTGACATATTTACTTTTTTATTTCACTTTGCAGTACTGAGTATTCAGCCCAGGGATTTTGTACTGAGCTACATCCTGGTCACTTAGAATGTTTTATGTTGAGGGCCGGCGAGATGGTTCAGTGGTCTGAAGCGCCTGCTTAGGAAAGCTCAGGCAACTGTAGGGACTGCGGTTCGATCCCTGGCACCACATGCTGCGCCAGCCCCACCACCAGGGTAGGCTGAGCCAGCCATAAAATAAAGAAACAAACAAACAAACAAACAAACAAACAAATAAGTAAATAAATAAATAAAAATTTTAAAAAAAGAATGTTTTATGTTGAGACAGGATCTCATTAAGGTTGCTTTGGTTGGGCTTGAACTTGGACCCTCCTGCCTCAGCTTCCCAGGGTGCTAGGAGTACAGGTGTATGCCTCCTTGCCTAGCAACATATTTACTTAATTTCTGTATCCCTTTTCTTTCCTGTAAGTAGAACATGTGATTCATAAAATAAATCTTTGGAAATCTTTACATTGACAATGGTGGGGTTTACAATGCTCGTTATCGATCAACGTGACAGTTCTCTTGGACCTGGGTTTCTGAAAGTTTTTGATCCTTGCAAGTGAACGTTCACAGGTCCCTCCTGATCTGCTTTGCAGCACGCCGTGAACTATTTGAAAGTGGGCTACATGCCACCTATGGAAGACATAGGCCCCCACCCTCAACAGGTCCAGTTCACGTTTTCTATCAGGAACCAACATGGTGGTACTTTGCATGGAATGTGTTTCAACATTACAGTTCTCCCTGTGGACAATCAGGTTCCTGAGGTACGTATAATTTTTGATATGGAGGATGATAAGAAGGCAGAGGAGAAAGAACTCACTTTTCCAATTTGCCAGTGGGTGTATCTTAAAGGTGTGGAGTGGGGAGAGGCCCCCCCTGCCCCCCGAAAGTGCTGTATAAACAACCATGGTGCTTATTCACTCCTGTGGGAAAGGGCTGAGTTCAGACATGGAATCTGCAGGAAGCAAAGGTAGAATGAAGGGCGTACGGGGGCGGGGGGGGGGCAGGAGGGGAGGGCGGAGAGTGTGGTTTTGTTTCTCGGCATGCATGGCATGGACGGTGGAGATGGACGAGGCTTTGTCCTTCTGTGGTTTCCTGCCCTGCCTTCTGGAAGCGGTCTCACCTGTCAGGCATGGCACTGTGTAGGAAAACAAAATTGGGGGGAGGGACTTCTTCACCTCCCACAAGACTTCTAACTAAAGAGTGATATTTTTCCCTTTTGTGAATTTGGCATTGTTTTCAAAGCTTTATCAAAATCTCTTTCATTTCCTTTTATTTCTGCCAAGCTTCACATGTTGATCAGAGGAGGAAGATTAAATGAGGGATCTCTTAGCAACCAGAAGGGCTTATTTGTTCTCCAACAGAGCTACTGTGTGATCCAAAACAGCTCTTTAATTCCCAAATGAATTAAGATGGACACTTTTGCCCTACTCGGTCCTACTGCCCCCTGTTTACGTAAATCCTGAAGGACTTGGGTCTTTCATTAAAGCCCAACCGTGAGGACTCTGTACGCTAGCTCACGCGTCTCCTTTCTGAGGTGAGATTCACACTGATAGTTCTGTCTGCTGCCCCCACCACGCCAACAGAATGTTCTCCATTATTAGTTGGCTATTAGTGGGCTCATTTTCCCCTCAGAAGTATAAAGACACACAAAAAATCCCTATTTGTTATGAGCCAGAAAGGCCTGGAGCCCACATGAGCCCTCAGCCTAAGAAACAAGGTCACCTTCTCGAGGTACAGACCTGAAACATAGCCACACCTTGAGATCTTTCCTGGTTATTTTTCGCCATCCTTACATTTGCCTTGGACAGTTGAACAGAGAGCTTATTTTAGGATCCCTGGGCTTTCTCAACAGACACAGTGATCTGTGGTCTAAACACGATTGTAAAACAACAAACTGCCATTGGTTATGGTTGAAGAGATGTCCTATCAAGCTTGACTTTGAGTTGTCTTAAAAATGTGGAAATCCTAGCAATGAGGATTCTGTGTGGCCCATGAAGCCATGATGTGAGCCTGTTGGAACCCCAAAGTTCCCACCAGCTCACCACACTCCCTTGTGTCACGCACTGACCTCTCACACTGGGGAGCTTGTGAATTCTATGGCAGAAGATGCCCCAAAGAGTTCACAGTAAGAAATCTAAATTGGTTCCATTCACAGATACTGTTTCCGGTAGAGAAGAGGTTGTATTTCCTGTGGGGAAGTGGGTTAAGATATCGATGGAGTTAACCAGATTAGATTTTAATCAGACCATCCTTTTCTGCATGTGAGATTCTGACCTTGAGTAGCCTAACATCTAAAGAAGCCAAAGCTCTTTCCATGGAGAAATATTTTATCCAAAGCAACCCAAACCTCTTGCTAGAGCAGGGTTATTTGGCCAGGAAATAATAAAGGTAGAGTTGACTTCCCTTGAGGGCAGATAGGATAATTGAGAAGACTTTGGGTGACACAGCCTAATGACATCTCTCTTCTATTTAGAGTTCAGGGGCAAATGAAACAATACTGCAAAGGACCAAAATTGTTAGAAATAAAATTAAATCAGCAGCTTCAGTGAAACAAGCCACAAGAGCAGCTTCATGTAGGGATCTGTTGGTCTTACTGTGAATGGTTCTACCTGGGGAGACGCGGCAACAGGAATGAGATAGACAAGAAGACAAAAAGCTGGGCTAGGGGCCAGGGAGATAGGTCCGTGGCACAAGTGCCTGACTGGCAAGTGCAAGGTCGTGAGTTTGAACCCTGGTTCCGCAAAAAAAAAAAGCTGGGCTAGGTGGTCGCTAGTCTGCCTGATGGGCAAGACTAACTCCTCTCACAACATAATGATCCTTTATTTATACTTCTGCAAAGTTTGCATCACATGACATAAGGCTGCCTGCTGACTAATAGCTGGCCTGAACCAGACAGGATGTTTTTCTTAGGAGTGGGGTAGCTTGTTTGCTTTAGGCACTGAGGCCCAGTCCCACCTACCCACACTTGATCAATTTCCTGGCTTCCCTGGCTCCCAACAGCTTCACAATGTGAAATACTCACAGAGAGGTGGGCGGAGTGGTAGCCATTCTTGGAGATGTTTGGGCCCTGAAGGCCACGGTACATGAGGCCTGGGTCTGAAGAGTTCATGATTAATAACTGGGGAAAATGAGTCTTGTGCTTTCTGTTGTTTGGAACTTACTCTAAAAGTGGCATTTAAAAATAACCGAAGGGGCCAGTGAGGAAGTGCAGTGAACCAAAGCGCCTTCTTAGGAAAGCTTAGGGAAGCGCAGGGACTGTGTGGTTCGATCCCGGGCGCCACGTGCTGCGCCAGCCCCACCCCAGGGTATACAGAGCCATGGTGGCACATGCCTACAAACCCAGCGCTGGGGAGGCTGAAAGTAGCAGAATTACCATGAATCTAAGCTGTGTAGTGAGACCCTGCAACAACCAAATACATTTAAAAAAATAAAAATGAAAATGAAAATCCCGGAGGGTAGTAAAGCATGGGACTGTGAAACAGTCCCATTGCATCATCAACGATGGGGGAAAATGTGGGCTTAGGGCCTCTCTGCAAAGAGCTTGGCTTCCACCTTTCTCCCTAAGCAGAGAAAGAGATGACCTGGGAGGCGGGGAAGTGGGGCGCGCGCGCACAGGGAGCGAAGCTGTGCTCTCTGTTTCCCTGTTTTGGTGATAGCTTATTAAAGAATAGAAGGCTGGAGCCTCAGAATTGCACTCTCTGCGGCGTTCTCCTCACCCTGTGCCCCTGAGGGATGGGGGAGGTGCATCCTCATCGCACTTTGCTCCTGGTCCTTGGCCTGGAGGTGTCACTCCTACCTCCTTGTTCCCTTCTCCAGGAGGTAGTCTCCTTTCCAGGAGTGGCAGCTGCACCGAGGAGAGCAGGTGTTTCAGAAGAAAACAACACGGGGTCCTCACGTCGGCAGGATGCTGATGCCCTGCTGGCTTTGGCTTCCGTGTGGCTGTGCCAGTCTGGGCCACTGCACACAAAATGAACAGATTTCCCTACTAAACGTCTCACAGCCTAGAATACGATGCATATGTGTCCCCTAAGTCTCCAAGATAAGGATGTTGCGTATAACCACGTTTAGGCTTATTTGATCCTAAAATACTTAGCGCCTGCTTCCGGTGTGCTGACAAACTAGACCAAAGCACTCTGATTAGCTTCTGATTCACTGATGAACTATGAGCTCAGCCCTGGACTTTCCCACGATTGTCCCTGTGACTGTAAGCCCGGTGCCGGCCTAAATGTATTTCCTATGTAATCTTCCACTTCTGATCGTCAGTCTCCCTACTTCAGCTCCATCCCCGAAAACCACAGTTGAAACCCTCAGGAACTGCCTCCAGCCTTAAGAACATCGAGCGAGGTCTATTTTTCCAGGAGAGTTTGTCACAGAGCATTGCTTATGTTGTGGGTGAAAGTATATTGTCTTACACTGAGATGGGAACAGAAGTTATCGTCCCCTGGTTCAGCACTGCAGGTGGTAACTGACTTGCTGTTGGCTTCTACTCCACAGATCCTGGGGCCAATGCAGTGTAGCATCTTTCCCCTTTATGAGTTGGCCTTGCTTATTTGTATCACTGCTTAGAATTGAAGACATTTAGTAAAAACTGCTCAGGCTGCATTGTGCAGCTATGAATTTCTCTCGCTAGCATAAGTTGCTTGCTGGGTGGAGATGGTACTGATGGCTTCGGCTTCCCAGTGGTTAATGAGCTCCCCAGGGTTCTGCGGGGAGCGACCCTTGAACCTTTCCCTCCCGCTCTCCAGGTGCTCACCAACCCCCTGAGCGTGGCCGAAGGAGAGCGGTGCGCCATCAGCACAGAGCACATCGTGGTCTCCGACGTGGACACCGCACTGGACGACATTCGGCTCTCCCTGCGCGGCGAGCCCCTGCACGGAAGGGTGGAGCTCAGTGGATCTCCGCTAAGTGCAGGGGATACATTTTCTTGGCAAGACCTCCTTTCCTTAAAAGTTAGGTTAGAATGCTTCGTGGCTTTTTCTTTACATACCTTGGCACCAAATCTGTCTCAGCCAGGAGGCAGGGTGTTGTATGTTGCGTGTCGGTGCCGAAAGAAAAGACGAGAAGGCCGATGAATATGCTTCCGAGGACTCACTGAGATTCTTCTCTCTCCAAGTGAGCCCAGAGCTGCAGAAACAGCTCACCTTTACTGAGGGCTAGAAGCAGGCTAAGGAATGTGCGCAACTACTTTGGTGAATACAGATTACAAGTCACTATGTCTTCTACCATTTACCTAACGCTAGGTTCACACAGATGCTTACAGATAACCAAGGAGCAGGGGAGGAGATAACCATTAACATCCCAAGCAAGAGGTCAACAAACAGGGCGCCAGCAAGAGAAGCTGCTCTCTGTAGCCGTAAATCACAGCTTTCCCCAGTACAACAGACAGCAGCCCTCCCTGGGCTCTGTTTCTTGTTTGCTGCTTCTCCGGATATGAGTTGGGCTTGTCTCATATTACTATAGCAGGGCAAGGAAAAAGATATTTGTACAGTTCTTTCAAGGATACCAACATGCCATTTACTAATTTATGAGCGAATTGAAAACTAACAATGATGTGTTTCTTTTGCTCTAGACAGTTGCTTTTCTTAGGCTGGCGATGCCAGGGAGGATGCTCTGTG
>PVKN010035007.1:0-11721 GCA_004027915.1 Capromys pilorides
ATTTCACTTAAGAGTATAGTCTCTGGTTGCATCCATTTACCTATGAAAGCTTCAAGTTCATCTTTCTTCATAGCTGAATAATACTCTATTATATAAAAATACCATATCTCTTTTCTCCATTCTTCAGTTAGTGGCATTTGGGTTGTTTCCAAGACTTAGCTATGACAAATTGTGTTGCTATAAACATAGGTGCATACATATCGCTATTCTTGATGTTTTCAGTTCTTCTGGAAAATATCCAGAAGGAAATGTCTAATCCTAGCTTTCTGAGGATGCTCTATGCTGATTTCTATAGTGGTTCTACCAGTCTGCACTCCTACTGACAATCGAGAAGGGTTCCTTTTTCCCCACAGCTCTTCTAGCATTTGTTATTGGTTGACTTCTTGATGACAGCCATTCTTTCTGGAGTGAGATGAACTCTGAGTGTTTTTTTAATTTGCATTTCTTGAAGACCAATGATGTGTAACATTTTTTCATGTATTTATTTGTCATTTGTATTTTCTTCATCTGAAAATGTATATTCATCTCAGATGCCCATTTTTTTGATTAGGTCTTTGAATTTGAGGGACTTCATTTTTTAAACTTTGTTATATCTTTTAAATACAAGTCCTTTGTTTGAGTGACAGTTGACTGAAATTTTTTCTAATTCTTGGGTTTTCTTCTTATTGTTGATGATTTCTTTTGACATGCAACCCCAGGTGTTGATTCTGTAAAGTATTTCCTGTGCAGTTTGGTTTTTGTTCGTGAACTCTCTACCAACTCCTATATCTTCAAGATTTCTACTGACTTTTTCCTTCAGTGGATTAAGTGTTTAAATTTTATTTTTTATTTTATTTTGTTTTTGTTTTTTAATAAAGGTCTACAGGATCTACAGGGTCTCACTATGTAGATCAGACTCATAGTAATCTGCCTGTGTTCAGCCTCCAAAGAGCTGGGATTTCAGGCACACGCCTCTATGACCAGTCTCAATCACCATCTCATCACTCCCCAGGGGTGGGCCAGCATGGCACAATGGAGATTGAACCTCAGCCACTGTGTCTAAGCAGGAGCTTTAATCCACTGAGCTGTTCAGCCAGCCTTGGTGCTTATGTTTTAATATTTAAATCTTTGATGCATTTTGACCTTAGTTTACTGCATAATAACAGACATGGGTCTGATTTTGGCTTTCAGCATGTGGAAAGCCAGATTTTCCAGTGCCATTTATTAAAGAGGCTACGATTCTTCCAGTGAATATGTTTGGCCCCTTTATCAGGGATAAGGTTGTTCAATATTTTTGTTGTTGTGTCTGCACATTCTAATCTGTTCCATTGATCCTCAGGTCTGTTTTTCTTCCAGTATTGAACTGATTTTATTACAATAGCTTTTCAGTATAATGTCAGGTCAGGGATTTTGATTCCTCCTGCTTTTCCTTTGTTGCTCAGGATTGCTTTTTTTACTGTAGGTTTCTTCTGGTTCCAAATGAATTTTAGGATTGTTTTCTCTAGATCTGCTTTGTTTTTGTTTCTGAGTTAGCATCCCATTATGTAGTTCAATCTGGCCTTGAAATCATGGCAATCTTTCTCCCTCTGCCTCCCAAGTGCTGGATTACAGGCAGATGCTACCATGCCCAGCTTGAGGGCATTCTTCACATAATTTTAGATTCATATCAGCCATGAAAGGGTAATTTTTCAAATTAATCCCTGGATGGCCATCTCCAGATTGGCAGAATATGGACTGGAGATTTGTAAATAATGGACTTGTGGATCAGAGACACATAGAGTGCCTCTCACAGCATCGATGTGCAGTAGCAGCCTGGTCTTATTACGATTGTTATTTTGGAAGGTACATGGGGACAGCAATGCACAGAGAGGTTCTAACCAAGCTCCAGGATGTGGGCCAGTTAAAGGAAGCAGAAGGACACCTAGAAATCAGGAACAGAAACAGACAAGAAACAGCCATGCAGGAATGCTCACAGAGGCGAGGGAGAAGAGTGCCTAAAGAAGAACCTGTGGCGCTGAGGACTAAGGACAGACACAAAGCCCATGTCTAGTTGCTCTGGTTCATTACACCTCTCAGATAAACTCAGAATGAGTGTGTGACAAAGGCTGTCCTCCATGAAGCGTGAAGGACCTTGAGAAAGTAGAGACCGCAGCTGGCATCCTGGGCTAAGTCATACTTTGACACAGCTACTGTGTTGAAGATGGATTCTGTGCAACTAGCCATTGTTCTCCTTATGATTGAAACAGAACAGAGAGCTTCAAACTGAGACCGTGACTCTTTGGGGAAATATCCTTTGAGGTCTTGCATTTCAACTTCTCTGACCATAGCATTCTAAGCACTGCTATATTCTTACCAAGATGTGTAACTGAAGATAAAAATGATAACAGACCATGCCCTGAATACATCCTGATGACAAATTTACTAAGCAAATCACAGTGGTGGGATTTTTTTTGGGGGTGGTTAAGAATATAGGAAATGGAGCTTGTAGTTCATGCTTTTCACATGTTTAATAATGAGTCCAGTTGGCTGCAGGGACTATTACTGTCACCAAGTTTCTGGTGCCCATGTCTAGGAAGAGTAGCAGTGTGTGATGCTCCAGATCCCCCTTGCACCCCAGTGCTCTTGCACTATAGCCTCTTCCCCATCAGTTCCCAGAATAGGGACACATGGTTGCCCTCAAGTCAGAGTCAGGAAGTGGTAGAGAGGGAGCCACATAGCTGGAGTCAAGACTTGCCTTGATATAGGGAAGTGGAGCCACTGTAGACCCAGAGCTGAGGAGAATGTCCTTGTTCCAGGGGGACTGGCTCTCCTCAGGCTGACTGTATCACAGTTCCACAAGGAATTTGATTATGCCAGAATGGCTGGTTAGCTCAGAAAAGAATGAGTGAGGCCTCTGCACGGGTTCCACCGAATCAAGACTGCAGAGTATGCTGTAAACTGCCCACATGCCCTCTGCTTCGCTGGCCTCCATCTGAAGAGAACCACATGGAAGACACCTGTAGCCAGAGTTCATCACTGGGCATGGGTGACTGTGTAATAAGATCAACGTACCTCAGATTCCAGAAAGATTGAAACTAACAAAAGTGACTGGAAGTGGCTGATTACATGCTCCTTAAATTATACACACAAGGCAGTGAATTTTAGTCTTTCCATAATGTCTACGTCTACCAGAAAGCCTTTATGTTGGGGCCTCCAAGAGACTGATTGAGATGTTCGATGAGCACACATACAACTTGTACCTCAAGCCCCTCCCCCAAAGCCATGAGGACATCATTGTGTCAGTTCCTAACCCAAGAGGCAGCCAGACAAAGGGCCTGGGGTCTCCAAAGGAGCATGGCTTTGCTAGGTGACTCAGATGCACTGACTCATCACCTCATTCTGCCTGACAGGAAAGGGATTGCTGACATTAAAGCTGCTATAGAAATGAAAAAGGTTGATGATGACAGAGAGGCTGGCTGGTTTCACCTGTTGCCACAGAGGCAGCTGTTGACATGGTCTGGTGCGGAGAGAGGCCCACTTCTATGCCAGGGAGCCAAGTTTACACCAGACTGCAGTGATCCCTACCTAGCACTAATGGCTGTGTCACTTTGCTTGTGGGGTCAACGCCTACAGGAAGGCTGCCTGAGCTGCCCAGCCTTCAAGCACCTCTTGTTGATGTCAAATGGTGAGTGCCGGAGGTGGCAGTAAACATCTGCAGGGCTCATCCCTGGTGCCCTGGGCTGCAGGGTTGCCTGGCACAAGGTACCCAGGGGGGAAGGGGCTAGAAGGCTTGCTCAGTGCAGCTAACTTGTGAAGCAGGATCTCCAAGCCCAGTACAGTTCAGAATGGGGTAGAGCAGAGTAGATTATAAACAGGAAGGATGAGACCTCATACCTTCAACCCCACTGAGGAGAGGGCCAGGAAAAGGCAGAGGTTATCACAGAAGCTTCCCTGAGAGACAGGGCAGACCCCAACCTAGAAGCATGTCTGTTTGCTTTTAAGCATCCCAGGGTCATGCCCAGCTGGAAAGCTAAACAGCATATAGTTTCTCTTATATGAGAAATGCAAAATACAAATAAATAAAAGAGTAAAACAAAGGAGAGATGAAAATAAAAAGACAGACTTGGAGATGAAAAGGATCCAGCTGGGGGAGGTTAAAGAGGGTAAGGAGATCGAATATGATCAACATGTACAATATATATGTATCAATCTTCCAAAATGAATATAACGATGAGGTATTGCTGACATACACTAATAGAAAAGGACTGTGAAATCTGTGCCTTTCCACCCTCTCTCTGAGCTCTGGGTAACACCCTGTACGCTTGGTGTGGCTTATGTAGTACCACAGCAACAATAGGCTTTGGGCTTAGGGAAGCCTATTCCCATTAACTGTCAACAGAGACTGATCATTTTAAACATTTTACAATGTGAGGCTTGATGAGTTGAAAGTGCTACGCTAGTTCATGATGTGGTTCCAGGTCACCTAGGAAAATCCCAGGGCACAGCCACCTGGCAGTCCTTCTTGGCCACTATTTGGGCATCTGCTCTTCTCATGATCAGCAAAACTCTAGTGTCCATGCTGCAGCCTTCAAAGCCTCTGACTTTGTATATAGAGACCACATGAGGTCACCCGCACTGAATTTGGGGTAACCTCTGGCAGCAGCCCTGGGTCTACTGCCTGTGCACTGCTTCTGCCATGTCTGACCACAGTCGCTGACATCTCCACTTCTAATCTTCTGCTTCTAAAGGCTCTGTGCTGGGAAATCAGACAGTCCTATTTATCAAAACCGTGCCCAAAATAGGAGCAGCATACCCGAAGGTGCACCTGAGGGTGTCCCCTGGGAGAGAACACAGGACCAAGACTTGAACTTGCGGTCTCTATTTTGGCTGTAGTCTCTTTCCTGCTCATTTCCGCTTTCTCTGTTTATCTTAGAGGAATATATTATTAGGTAATAGATCTCCAGGTAAGTGAAGGTTCAAAAAACACCATACAAGATTAAAACAAATAGTTCTGCTGTCTCTTATACAGGAAGTAACATAAATACATTACCCCTAAGAGCGCACTGGACCCCCCCCCCCACTGATCACTTTCACTTGGAAGAAGGTGTCAAGAGAACATCTTCTGATGAGATATCACATCACACATTCTTTTGAACAGACCTGTAAGTGGGCTCATGGATTTGTGTCCTCAGATGGATTGATTCATCACATTCAGCTGGCCCCAGGCTCACCCTTTTCACATTCCTGCCTGCCCAGCCTGTTTATGAGCCCTCTCTGGCTTTTCTCTCCCTCTACCCAAAGCTGTGCTGCTCTTCTGTATCCGTGGACCACCCAGCCCCCAGCTCTGCTGCAGCTACAGCACCAGGATGAGGATACTGGTCTTTGGTTTGCACTTGTACAAGAGATGATTGCTCCTCCAAAAATGGTTATATTGTCTGTTAGATTCTTCACAGATGTTCCCATAGCTCTTAGCAAAGTCCGGCCATAGGTATATTAAAGATCATGGTCAATGTCTGTGTGAGTCAGGAAAAATCCAGATAGACTAGAATTTGAACACTATGAACTCAGTTTACTCCACTGCCACACACTGACTAGTCCTTTAAAATACATACATACATATATATATTACATATATACTTTATTTATATAAATAAATATGCTTTATATTATCATAATATATATTATGGCCAGTGCAACCTGCCCAGAGGGCGGGGCTGGCACAGCATGTGATGCCGGATTTTGAACCACAGTCCCTGTGGTTGCCTAAGCTTGCCTAAGCAGGCACTTTAGACCACTGAACCATCTCGCTGGCCCCTAGCCCTTTAAAATACTATTGTCATTGGAATTACATAAAATGACATGCATGAAGCATTTAGAATAGCACATGGCACATAATAGATTCAGCTAAAGTGAGTATTTCTTTTCCCTCTCTCCATGACATGACCAAAGGAATGCAAGCGTTCAATCTATGTAATACTCAGTAATATAAACTTTACAAAATTCTTTTACCTTCAATGCATACAATTTATAACAACAATAGAAATGTAGTGTTTCTAAATTTCCAGACAAAACAAAAACTTACCTAGGAAGAAATAGATCTCTGCTCCAACCCACAAACCAGAGGCCAAAGAATTTGTCTCTTAAATTTCAGATTCTTGAAGTCTTCAGCTTCCTGACATCAGGGTGAAGACAGAGACCCTCTTTGCATGATTAGACAGGGCAGGTGTGGGGCCACTCAGCGGTATCTGTCCTCTGAGGTTTTCCCTCTCGCTGCGTAGCTCCTTCTCAGAGTATGCTTGCGCGCTCTGCACCCTCCTGGGGGCTGGTGTGGTGAGCTGCTCACCACAAGTTTTATTCCAGCACACACTTCACATCCAGTAAAGGTAACAACTAAGGTGGAGGAAGGAAGGCAAGCTTGTGTAACTAGGTCACTTCATAATTTCAATTTTAGATGAAATTTTTTTTTCAGAATTATTAGTCTTCAGAATATTTCTTGATTCTTCTTGGAAATTGCAAGCTAATTAGAATAGTCATAAAGTTCTTTGTAAAGCTCCACACAATACCTAATGATCTTTGTGATCAACCAGTCATTTAATATTCTTAAAAGCGAAGAAAACTGAAAACGCCAATAAGCTTTGGTCAAACTACAAATCCCCCGAGAAAAGCCCCACATTGTCCCTGTGTGGAAAACACTCACACATCTGCTCTTTCCTGTTTCTTAGGATTCTAAGTGGCACTGTTGTGTTCAGACAAGGTCTATGTTTAGTTTAAGTCCCATGTGTGTCATTTTATTTACTCCTAACCCATGATATTGGTAAAATATTCTTACCCTTATGTTAATATAGGAAGAACCAGGCACACGAAGATGTTCAGTAATTTGTTCCACCATAGATAAACAAAGAGTCGTAGATCCAGAAAATAAAACCAAGGTCTTCTAGGTTTTTGTGGCACCCTACTCCGTTGATTTCCTGACACCCTACTCCATTAATTTCTTCAGCAAACACCTATTAAATGCGTACAATGCCAGCACACTGCTCCAGGCACTGAGAATACAGCAGTGAATGAAACATAAAATCCCTGGCCTCATAAATTTACATGAAGGTCATGAGAAGACAGCAAATGGAATTTTAAAAACCATACCTGGCATGACAGATAGCAAAGCCTGCTGAAGAGGAAATCCAGCTTGAACTGGAGAGGCAGTGCAATTTTAATCTGAATGAACAGAGAAAGATTCACTGAGAGGGTTGCATTTAAACAAAGGTGGAGAGAGGGGAGGGAGGGAGCCATGCATTCCTTTAGGAGATGAGATCTGCAGGACAGAGGAAGGCAAAGGCAGTGTTCTTGAGGCAGGCTTCTTCCTAGCAGGCCCAGAGGACTGGGCTCAGGCTGGGGTGAGCTGCGAATGAAGGCAGAAGAAAGCTGGTACCTGGTTCTGGGGCCTTGCTGCCCTCATCGTGGTGTCACCTTTGCCTGCAAAGCAGTGCACAGTCACCAGAGGTTTTTAGTCACGTTTTCTGGCTTAAGTTAAAAGGAGATCACTCTCTAGTAGTGTTGAGAATGGAGCAAGTTGAAATGGGAATGCCATCTGTGGACAAGTGGGCCACACTTGGCAGGAAGGTTTACTGGCAGGCTGGACCAAAGAAAAGAGAGCTAAGGCCTGTGGAGCACCAGTAAACCCTACAGGACAGGCAGGCGGGGTGGGGCCAGGAAGTCAGTTACAAACTTGAAAAATGGAAGATACTTCAGAAACTATCCCAGAGCAGATCATACTGGTGAATGTGATCAGCAAAGGTGAGGTGTGGACCAAGAAGAGGACTGTGCCCAGGAAGAAATGATAAACTAAGGTCAGTGCTGCCACAGTCCAGGTCATACAAAGCTGAACATCAGTCCCTGGAGCTAGCAGTCCAGAGATTGCTGCAATCTTGACCCAGTTTTTGTGCAGTGTTGTGGGAACCAAGCTGGCTGGGAAAGAAATAAAGGGACTCCCCAAGGAGTGTGCCAGAGGGGAAGCAAAGAAACAGGTAGCAGCTAGAGTAGGGCAAATATTTGAAGACAGGAGACATCAGAAGGGCTCCCACAGTGGGAGGATGGGAGAGCCAAGCAGAGATGCTGGTGCCTGCAGGAAAGAGAAGGGAGGAGAGTTTGCTCCAAACCCAAGGAAACGTAGACAGAGCGCCACCTCCTCCGGAGACAGGCCCTGTGTAAGCAGCCTGCAGGGGGAAGGATGAGTCCACAGCTTCAGGGGCCACGGGGTGGGAGACCACAGTGCTGAGGGCTGAGTGATGCCACTCTGAAAGTTCTGACCTCCTCCCTCAAGCAGGAGCCAGGGCATGGGCTTCACATGAAGACAACAAATGGGCATCAGAATTTTGAAAAGAGAGGACGAGGAATGAAACTAATCCCTAGGGAAAAGGCCTGGCCTGGAGGACCAGCAGTGCGGACAACCGCAGGAACACTTGGAGAGGGCCACTGCCACCACTTGCTGTCTTTCTCTGGACACATTTAGGCTATAGGTGCAGTAGCTGAGTGGGAGAGAGTGGAATCCAACCTGAGCGAGCTGTGATTTGCCACATAAGAGAAGGAGAAGGCCAGGAGCTTGAGGTGGGTGCAGGAAAGCACTGCCACACCTTCTAACTCCACTCAGAAAATCCACACCACGACCCAGGCACCGCCAAGTGGTCACTACCTGAGGCCCCACACAGCTTTGCCTGTGTCGTGGTGCACAGGAGTACACTCCACCCGAGGGTCCTGTCCTCTGTGTCAGTTACAGGTGCCAAACCTGTAGTTTGTCTTTTAGTTAGTTTTACCCTGACATTTCTCAGGACAGTTAATTATTGAATTCTACTCTTGTCTATAAACACCCTACTTTTTAAAAATAAAATATGAACATTTTCTTTGATGCATCAAGTACAGTACAGTCTAATACTCTGATAATTGATAAGCAGCTCCATGCTTCTTAAAAATTTTATCTTAAAGAGAATAAACAAAAACGATGATACAGATCTTCAAACCACAAGAATAGGAGATTAACAATTGTTAATATATTGCATATTGGTATCTTCAAAGTAGTTGTTCAGATTAAAAGATGTAGTCATGAAAAAATAAATAATACACATGCAAATCACTTTGTAATGAAATAAGAGAAATAAATAGCATAATTATATTAGCTGCCTTGTGTATATATATGCATATATATATCTGTATGCATATACGTATCATTATATTATTTTATATTATATTTCTTTCTTTTCCTCCTTGCCACCATCCCAGTTTTCTTTCCGTTTGAGGAGTTTCCTCCTCTTTCACAAGCTCTATTGTACCTTTTGGATCTTATTTACTCTTTGAATTTCTTTCATTAGGGGGACACTATGCTGTTTTTATGTGTGAATCTAACTTATTTTCACTTATAAGTATGGTCTTAAGTTGCATCCATTTACCTAAAGTTTATCCTTCTTTATAGCTGAGTACTACACCAATGTAGAAAGATACCACATCTTTTCTAGCATTCCTCGTTGATGGGCATTAAAGTTGTTTCCAAGATTTAGCTATTACAAATTGTGCTGCTATAAATATGAGGGCACATGTATCTCTGAAATATGATGCTTTTAATTTTTCTGGAAAAAATACCCAGGAGGAAATAGATGGGTCCAATGAGACCTCTAATCCTACTTTCCTAGCATTTTTGAGGAATTTCCACACTGATTTCCAGTAGCTGTACTAGTCTACACTCCCACCAACAGTGGAAAAAGGTTCCTTTTTCTCACGACCCCAGTAGCATTTTTTATTGGTATTTCCTGATGATAGCTGTTGTTTCTGGGGTGAGTTGTAAGCTCAGTGCTGTTTTAATTTGCATGTCTTGAATGACCAATCATGGTGAACATTTTTTCATATACTTATTTGCCATTTGTATTTCTTCATATCAGAGAAGCTTATTCATTTCAGATGCTCATTTTTGAATTGTATCTTTGAATCTAATGTACTTAATTTTGTTCAGTTCTTTATAAGTTCTAGATAGAAACCCTTTGTCTGAGGGACAGTGGGCTCAAATTTTTCCTACTCTATGGGTTTTCTTTTTACTCTGTTGGTGATTTTTTTTTTTTTTTTTTTTTTTTTGGATGTGCAAAACCTTTTTACTAGGATGAGATCCCACTTGATTCTGTGAAGTACTTCTCATGTAGTTGTTTTTTTTCATGAACTCTCTGCCTATCCCTATGTCTTCAAGATTTCTATGTACTCTTTCTTCTAGTAGCTTTAGGATTTCTGTATTAGTATTTAGATCTTTGATCCCTTTTGACTTGAGTTTAGTATATGGTGACAGACATGGGTCTAGTTTCAGTCTTAGGCATATGGAAAGCCTATTTTTCCACTACCATTTGTTAAAGAAGTTATCTGTTTTCCAGTGAACATCTTTGTCCCCTTTATCAAAGATAAGCTGGCCAAGTTTATTGAGTTGTATCTGTATGCTCTTATCTGTTCCAATGATCTTCAGATCTATTCTTTGCCAGTACCATGCTGAATTTATCACAGTAGCTTTGTAGCATAATTTCAAGTCAGAGATTGTGATGCCTCTTGCCTTTCTATTGCTGCCCAGGATTGCCTTTGATATCCTAGGTTTCTTCAAGTTTCAACTCAATTTTAAGAATGTTTTCTCTAGTTCTATGAGATATGCTAATGGTGTTATGATCAGGATTGCATTGAATCTATACAGCAGCTTTGTTTATTTTCATAACTTGAAATACTTTTGGGGAATATTTCACAATGTTCATTCTTCCTATCCACAAAAAAGGGATATCTCTCCACTTTCTGATATTCTCTTTGATATCCTTTTTCAGAGTAGTGAAATTATCAATGTATACCTGTTTTTCTCCTTTTGTTAGGTTTAGCCCTTGGTATTTCTTTCTTTCTTTTTTTTTTTTATGCCATTCGGAAAGGTGTGGTTTTCCTAATTTCCCTCTCAATGAGTTTGTTGTTTATTGCAAGATTGCTATTGATTTTTGAGTGTTGATTTTGTATCTAAATATGCCTCTAAATTTTCTTGTTGAACCTGGAAGTCTTTTGGAGGAGTTTTTGGGGCTTTCTATGTAGAATATCAAGTCATCTGTGAATGATAATTTTGCTTTTTTTCTTTCCTATCCTTATTTCTTCTATTTCTTTCTCCTATCTAATTGCTCTGGCTAATGTTTCCAGATTTCACTGAATAGAAGTGGTAACATGGATGTCCTTGCCTCCTTCCTGAGTACAGAGTGAAAGATTTTAGATTTTGTCCATTTAGTATATTAGCTGTTGGTTTGTCATAGACGACTTTTATCAGATTGAGGTAAAGACCATCTATTCCAATTTTCTGTGGGGTTTTTATCATGAACAAGTATGGGACTTTATGAAAAGCTTTCTGTACACATATGAGATGGTCTTGTGATTTTAAATCTTTGGTTCTGTTGATATAGTGTATTACATTTGTTGAATTGTGTTTGTTGCACTGCCCTTCCATTCTTGGGATGAATCTAATTGAGTCATGGTGTATAATCTTCATGATGATTTGTTGTATTCTGTTTACTAGTGTTAGACTGGGCATGGTGGCACATGTCTGCAATCCTGGCTCTTGGTAAGCTGTCAACAGGAGGATTACTCTGAGTCCAATCTAGTAGTGAGACCCTGAGCACCCTGTAGACCCGTCCCTAAAATACAAAAAAGAAAAAAAGTCCCTGTTTACTAGTATTGCTGAATATTTTATGTTCATTAAGGAGAATATCTATGTTAATTAGG
>PVKN010035008.1:0-11720 GCA_004027915.1 Capromys pilorides
CTGATACAGAAAAACATTGCATTATTCATGAGTCTCAATTAGAATAGAACCAGATGTAGATCAATAGGCCTTGAACAATTTTTTATGATAAAGGGACTCCTCTATGTCCCATCAATTACTTACTATGCAATGCTAAGTAGGTAAGTAACCATCAATAAGACGACCACCATGGAGTTTGAAGTAAAGTTGAAAAAATTAAACGCCATAATGAAGTTTCGTTGAAAGTTTTTGTAATTAAAAAATATATCTGAAACTTAAGGAAGCCACTGCATGACAAAGATTCAAGATAGAAATGAAAAGAGAACAAAATATTCAAAATTAGGAACTGAGAATGAAGAGGAACCTACTGATGGAATACATTTTAAGAGCAAGGGACAGAACACTCATGTGACAGGGTCTAACAGCTGATAGCACTCTCTATTTTAAAAGATGTACATTTAATTATTTGGGAGAATTTCTCTAAATTCAAGTGTGCAGAATGTGGTGACTTCTAGATTCTGAGGGTCGCTCCTCTGGTAAGAATCCACTCATGCCTGTCAGAGTCAGAAAAATTTCAGTCCTTGTTCTCAGGGAAGATGCTCGCCCTGCTTGGCTTCCCTTTATTTAGAGGAAACCACTAACCAGGCTGATCGGGGCCACCTGCAGGGGATGGGCCTGCTTCCACACACCTGATCTGACCAGGGTCCGCTGATTTCAGCACACAGCTGTTCACTTTGGTTGGATTTTGCAAACAAGAATGAAGCCACACGCCTCACAGAAAATGGAGAGTAAAGAAGAAAGTCAACAGTGAATTTAAATACAGAGAAGTTATTCAGTCCACTAATCACATAAAAAGTTTTCAAGCACTTTCTGCACTTCAGGAAAAATTTTGGGTTTTGAATTTATAGTACAAAAAAGGCCTTGGAAGCACTCTATTGATTAGTGGTTACTGTGTTCATAAGTTCATAGCTAAAAACAATTTTTAGTGGTCAAGCCTCATTCAAATAAGGGGTTCAATTGGTCCATGAATTGGAAGGGGTGCTCTTCTCCAGGACCCCTACCTCACCGACACCTTTCTTATAAAAATTGCTATTGCAGCTTCCACAAGTCAGAGAAAACTCAATATTTCTACCATGACAGTCTAATTTGGAGCCAGTCATCAATACGAAGAAACTTCTGACAATGTGCTAGCCCATATAAATTTTTAAAAACTTTCACCCAAGGATAGAATATTGACAAATATCATTTCCTGCATTTTTGATGAAATATAACATATAATTGTAATTAACACAATATTAGATTAATCTTCAAATTTAATGTATTCTCAATGATAATACTAAGTGAAATGTTCATTGGATTACAAATGTAATCCAAAAATATATAAGTGAGGGCAATACACCAGGAAAATGTAAGGAATATTGAGCAACCAAATGAAAGTGAAAGGACAAGAGTAGCATATATGGAAATATATAACTGACATAGTAGGAAAAATAGCAAAATTTTGACATAGGTGTAGATGTCTGAAGCAGAACAGTGTACACTGAATAAAACACAGCCACATTTGTGCACATACATTTTGGAAATGGAGTTGTAATATCCAATAATACAAATGCAACCATGTTAACAAATGGTTGTGGAAAATTGCTCATTGATATAGCGAAGATTAAATGTGTCTTCCAAAAGGTCACATATGACTTATATATATAGAACGGAGTGTGCTTTATTCACAAGAAACATAACAATGAGCTTAGGATTAAACTGTACATTTGTTGAGAAGAATAAACCAGAGTTAGAAAGCTAAATCTTGGGCCGGGGAGATAGCTCAGTGGAATAAGCACTTGCCTGGCAAGTACAAGGTCCTGAGTTCAATCCCCGGTACCGCAAGAAAAAAAGAAAAAAAAGAAAACTGTCATATTATTCCTTTCATATTTCAAATAGAAACAACTTTCAGAATCCTTAAAAGGGCACAAAATCAGAAGGGAAAATATTCTATAAAAGAAGTAAGTGAAGTAGAGAAGCAGTGTTAAAAGTTACAAGTTTGAATGAGTGGATCGATGTGTTTTTTATGTATATAATTATGCAAGCTAAATCCTACTGTTTGATATGATTCATATTTATGATTTAAAAAAGACTTCGAAGCTTCACAACACAATCAGGACATGTGAAGTACTACAATAGGCTTAAGAAATAAAAGTAACTGGATATTGTGCAAGGCTTTCAGGATTCGATTATTAGTAAATGGAGCCTAGAGTCTCAGTAGATACATAGCAAATGACAAAGGTACATTGTATGGGTAAGAGTCACAGCATAAATGTTTTACCCCATTTTATCCATAAATATGTTTTTTCTCTGAAGCCAAAATAATGACAAGAATAGTGAAGAACATGCAAAAGAGTGACAGTGTCGGAGATACTTAGGCCACTGTTTCTTCCAGATTCTGGAATAATATTATGTAAGAAAGTATCATTCGCTTAAAGATGTACTTCACGTAAGCATTAGGCAGGATATCTTCTCTATTGACACATCAATTTCATCATCACCTAGAGCCTGGTGTTTGCGAAAATCTCTTTGTCCTACCATCTATAGGATTTCTCTTTCATCTCTATGAAGAATGACATCTGATTTGTAGTACTCCTGTCCTGCTGAAGAGAAAGTAACAAAGTGGGTTGCTATATTCATTGGCATAAATCATCACGCATTATGACCGTGGCCAAGTGAGTCTTCCTAGAAGAACTGAGGTGAAGGTAGATCCAGAGTCTGGGCAAGGTGTTAAGCAGGAAAATAGTGAGAGTCTGTCACTAGGTTCAGAGCAAAGCTGCATGCCATATACAGCTGTGTGTTCTCAGGACTCTTGTGCAGTTTCATGAACTTAAGGAAAATATGGAATCATCACATCAGTCCTTAAGAAAAGATAAACTTGAGCAGTTTGTGACAAATAAATGCACTATGAGACAAATGTTAGGAAAAAATAGATCAGACCAGCTTAAATAACACGTGAATTAGGATGTTTTTGAGAAAACCATATATATATATATGATGAATGTTATATTAAAATGAATAGATTCTCAGGTTTGAGGGAAAAGGAAGAAGAGAACAGCAGAAGTAGACGTGAGGTGAGTTCGTTACATGCACCGCTCTCCACATGGCTGTGCATTCTAAACTCACATTACAGTAATAAAGAAAATCAAAGAGCTCCAGATGTCCACTAAATGTGCTTTCAAATGGAAAAATATAAATTATATGGTTGCATGAATATAACTTGAAATAGCATAGGGGCTGCCGGATAGCTCAGTGGTCCAAAGCACCTGCTTAGGCAAGCTTAGGCAAGTGCGCAGGACTGTGGTTCAATCCCCAGCACCGCATGCCATGTGAGCCCTGCCCCAGGGTGGGCTGAGCTGGCAACACGCACACACAGAGGCACACACACACACACACACACACACACACACACACACACACACAGAAATAGCATAAAAAAATAAGATCCTCAAGTGTACTTATCATCCTTTTATTTTGATGTTGATTACAAGGCTCATCACACTGCTCTGATACAATGATCATCTATAAATCATCTAACATATTTATTAAGTCCCTATGCTTCAGCTCACATTTATGTAAGTTCAGTGAAGATGGCCAAGTCCTTCATAACAGAGCCCTCCTCCTTAGTATATGGTGGCAGAGGACCTGAGTAACTCGACCTTTGGGAAAAAGCACCTGCCTTTATCAATGTATTCTTAGTGCACACTGAGAGTTTCTACCTCATAGGAGCACTGCGCATGTGTTCCTGCTCTGAGACCATTACATTGTCTGAGTCGATTCCACGACACTTTAACAAGAATAAGAAGTGGTGGCTCACATGTACAGGACCTGCAACAAGAAGAGAAGGGGAATAGATAAAGGCTGAGCTCAAAGGCCTCAGAATTCTGCACAGATGGTAGAGAAACTTTCCTTACAAAATATTCCACCCCCAGGAGTGCTTCGCTCTGAGTCCGCCTCCCAGGGGCGCCCATCTGCTGGCTTGGGGCGGTGAAATCACTGGTTGGTTTCAGATACAGAACAGGATGTGGCCGGGGCTGTAGTAAAACTGAATATTTTCAATTGTTTCATTAAAAATGGAAAATTTTCTTTTCTCTTTTTTACCTAACCCCAATGCTCTGTTTAGCAATGGATACTTTGCATTCCATGATGCCTTAAAATGAGCAAATTATGTCCTGGATCCTTTAACTTTTTTTTTTTTTTTCTTGTTTTTTTTGAGACAGAGTCTTGCTGTGCAGTTCAAGCTGGCCTGGAGCTCACTTTATCGCCCAGGCCAGTCTCAAACTCACAACAATCACTCTGCCTCCGCCTCCAGAATGCAGTGATTACAGGTGTGTGCCACTATGCCTGGCTTTCTTCTGTTTCTTGAGAGATTTTATTGCTTCTTTGAGTGGTACTTGTTTTTTGATTATTGAGTTTTCTGAATTTTTGCAAAGAATATTTGCACATGGGTGGGCACTGAGTTCTCTGTGCTGTTAGCACGGTGCGCATCACTCCATTTTGCCAGCTGACCTCTGTGCAGGATGGTTCCAGGCATTCTGCACCTCTCCCCAGTTCTCTTCTCAAATTGATTTGCACCTGCTCTGTTTAATTAAACGGAGGCACAAGGGCACCCAATCACACGTTTTAAATTCTGGTATAGTTAAATCGTTCATCTAAAGAAACTTTCAGTATCCCCGTGCAATCCCAGTGAGTTTGCACGCAGAGCCCTTATGAGATGCCAGCGACATGAGACTGTTTCCATCCACAGAGACAGCATCAGGAATTTTTATATTTAAAAAGAGTGCTTTAACTGTACAGCTGTTTTTTAGCGACTATAACATACTTTTGCAGCTCATTCCTTGCTTTGACAGAGAGAATATTTTTGGAGCTTTATAAATGGGTAGTTAGGTTAATAAACTTCTACTTGTTTTAAATTTGTACATCTCTGATGCAAACATGGTATGAACTAATTACCTTGTGTTATCCATATAATTTGTGCATTTTTAAAATATACAGTATTTTTATACTTTTATTTATTTATTTTTAAAAATTTTTTCTGACAACATTAGCCTGCTCTGAGGGCAGGGCTAGTGTGGCACGAGGTGGCAGGGATTGAACCACGGTCCCCTGCTCATGCCTAATCTTGCCTAAGAAGGTGCTTCAGAGCACTCAGCTATCTCACCAGCCCAATACTTTTTTCATATTTCTATTTTTTTAATGATCATGAAAATTGAGGACTTTTTTTTTTTTTTTTTTTGGATTTTAGCACATGGTCTACAAGGTCTCACTCCACGCACCAGACTCATAGTGATCCTCCTGTTCTCACCTCCCAAGCACTGGAGTTACAGGCACCCGCCACCACACCCAGTCTCATTTGCTGTCTCAGTGTGATCTGGTGATATGACCAGAACAACACACTGGGGATAGAACTAGTTGCTACACCTATTTATGCAGGTGCTTGGGTCTGCTGAGCTATGTGGCTGGCCCTAACTATGATTTTTTAAATTGATTTTTTTAAGTATTTGGTACAGGGTCCCTACTAGTGATCCTCTCAAAATTGATTACTGTGGAAGTTTACAGATTTTCATTCTTTAACATGGTTGCTTAATTATTTCTAAATATTTTTTGTGTTTTTATTAGCCTAAATAATACATATGAAGCTTTATGTAAAATCTCTGGAGGTTATATCAACATTTTAAATTTACCTCTCCTCTACCAAGCATATTGCAAATTCATTTTTAATATGTGTGGTGTATTTCCATGTAAATTTTTTTGGAAATGAGAGAAGGGGGAGGCATATAAAAGTTATCAAGAACTATATTTTGTTACTTCATTAAAGGTTTAAAATATTTCACAATATATAGGTATACTTTCCATATATTTCATGCATTCTTGTTGGTGTACATGTCTTATAAACCAGAGGTCTGCCCCATTAGTATTCCACAAATATTGGTAATTTATCATGGTGGCAAAAATGTGAATGCAAATCCATGTAAGGCTACTTACTGCAAGGCAATAAGAAGGGCTTATGGTGAAGTCCACACAGTCCTGGTAGCTGAGAAACTGTGCTGAGCAGGAGGCTGAAGGCTGAGTTCATGGGCCTCAAGCATGAGGCTCTCAGGAGCTCAAGGCTGAGTTCATGCTGGAGGCAGAATGCACAGTTATCAGTATCTGCAAGGCGGAAAAGTAAAGGCCTTTGTGGTGCCACCTACACTGCTTTCTACCGATTCCAACGTGTGGTATTGTAACAAAAATCACAGTGCCTCTCTTATTCCCACTCACCGTGAAGGCTCAGCACTGTGTGTGGAGAAAAAAAGTGCTATTCCTGAATTCAAACATATTCCTTGCAGTCTGCATTGTACTTTGGGCTGAGAAAATGCTTCAACAACTCTTGAAAATACAGATAAAAGCTTGGCTTAGCACCAGTGAGGCCAAGCTTCCCTGGGTGGGACGGAGAGCAGCTGGAAGAGTGAATCCTGCCAGGCTGAGTGCTAAGGCAGCTCCTCCCCTGGTCTCACGTAGTCAGGAGCTCTTGCTGGACCCCAGCCCAGGCAGCCTGGCTCCCCATGGGGCTTGTGCTTTGTGTTCTAAGACTGCGCTGGGGCCAGAGAAACCTCAACTCTGGAAAATGGGTTCAACCAGAAACTAGGCTGCCTGCATGTGGGTCATGAAATATAACTTGGTGGGGAGCCTGGTGCTGAATTTCCAATTGCAGAATTGCTTTTGGGTGAGGATTACCTAAGCAGAGATCCTAGCAATTGTGATACCTTGAATGTCAGCTGATGATACAATAATTAATAAAAGACCTAACTGGAATCATGCTCACCAAGGTATACATGAAATTATGGTCATGAATCCATTATGGTGCATGGGAAACTAGTTGCGTAGTGGGCACAGAACAATTCTTCTTTTGTCCTAACATCTGTGAAAAATAGGATACACTTTGGAGTGGGAAATGGGGCAGTTATTGTGGATAGTTCTTGACAGTTGCAGCAGATAGATTTTATTAACATATTTGAAATCTTTCCAGTCTATACTTTTCCAAAATACAGCTATTCTCTTGTACTTGGAATTTTTTCTAACATAGTGAAGTGATGTACTTTCAGTATTTATAAATAGTACCACTAGGACATATCTATATCCCAAATTTTATAAAATGTTATGTAGTTACATACAGAAATCAGATTAGGTAATAGTAAATAAATAGGCCAAGATAGTGATAGAGAGATAACATCACTGAAGGACACTAGATTAGGGGTGTTTTCCAATGTTACACTTCTGGTCAGTTGTCTGTGAAGTCTATCAGATATATTCACTCCCTTTCTGTGAAGTTTGTGTTTCTATTTTCAGTGTTCATTGATTGCTAGTACATGATGGACATTGCAGTTGAGCTGAACCATACTGCCAGTACCTTCAGAAGGAAGGTGTACAGGACATCAGTGAAGCAGAGGGAAGCTGAAGACTGGGGAAACCCAAGTGTAGTTTAGTTTGGGGTGCGCTCATTCTCAGTGCAAAAGCTCCTATGTACACTTCAGAAGCCCTCCACGTTTATATATACCCAGAATTAGTAAATGTTTATAAAAGCATATGGTTAGCTGAGTCATTGTGTATGAAATCTAATTAACAAACTTCTAGTTATGAGCTTTAGATGGGATATTTTAAAATTTACAGTAGAAGGTTATTAGTTGTTTCATAATTCAATTAACAAAGTTAACTGTTTAATCAACTCATTCATAATACTGAATTTCTTCATATTTTAAAATTATGTTGTAGGGACTGGTGAGATGGCTCAGTGGTCTAAAGTGCCTGCTTAGGCAAGCTTAGGCAACCCCAGGGACCATGGTTTGATCCCCAGCTCCACATGCTGTGCCAGCCCCACCCCCAGGGCAGGCTGAATGGCCACAATATAAATAAATAAATAAATGAATAAATAAATATAAATAAATAAATTTAAAAAAATATTTTGTAAACTTCATCCATTTTAAAGAAAAGGTTGCTTGATTCAGTGATCCTTCATATTGATTTTTGTTGTCCTGTTCTATTACTGTCGATTTTGCTATGTATGATATTTTTTTGCTATCAATTTTTGATTTCTTTGCACATCTTAGCATGAACAGTCATGTTGTAGGCCTTCTTCAGTGCTGTGTTGTTTAGCTACTCAGGTACTGTTTGTCTTAGCTACTCTTTTCTTGTTGCTGGGACAAATACCCGACTTCAAAATGAGAGAAGGAAAGGTTTATTTAGCTCACAGTTACTGGAGATTTCAGTCCATATTCAGCTGGCTCCAAGGCAGAGAGACACAGCAGAAAGCAGCCTTTCATGGTGGCAGTTAAGGGCAAGAGTGCAAGGAGAGAGGTAGCCGCTGCTCAGGCAGCCAACTTCTCTTCCTACCTTACAATGAAATCCAAATCATCTGCCCCAGGGGAAGTGCAGCACCCATTTCCAAAATAATCAGTAACAAATTCCAGAAGCTTCCCCATGACTGCATGAGGCTTTGGGGGGGCACCTATACACAAACCATAACAATCCCCCTCTGGACCCCCAAAGACTCAAGCACATCCCTTTAAGCAAAAGACATTCTAGTCCATCTCTAAGAGTTGCCAGTCCCAACAGTTTCAGCATTGCTGAAAAGTCCAAGCACCAAGTCTCTGTGAGCCTCTACACAAGTGGAAATTAAACACATTCAACATTCAAAGGCACAAAACAAACATTATCATTCCAAAAGGTACATACAGCAGGATACCAAACATTGGGACCAACACAAGTCCAAAATCCAGAAGGTCCAACATTAAATCCTGAAGGTCCTTGTGGAACATCTGAAGCACTCTGTGGCAAATTGCAATCTCCATGCAGCTCCGCCCCTATAGCACTCTTGGTAGATGTAGCTCCCATGGTTTCTCAGGCTGGCTTTTCTCCCTCTTTGCACGATACATGTTCCCGGCTTTTCCAAACTTCTGGGGTATCCACAGAATAGGCTTCTTCCTCACAGCTTTGCATACTGAGCTCTCAGGGGCACACTGCCTGGCCTCCCAGGCCTTCTGAAATCAAGGTGGAAGCCTTCTTAACCTCAGAACTCTTGCATTATCCATGCATTCACTGCCACGTTGATGATGCCACGGTCTGCTGCCAGCTGGAGCAGTAGCCAGGCTTCCTTCTCTCTTGGCTGTAGGAGTTGAGTGTATGGATTGCTGAGCACTCTGATCCTGATTCGAGGAATAAATTCTCCAGGCCGGTGCCATTCTGGAGCCTGGTGTGGCAACCTCCTCCGCCATTCTGGAACAAAGAACTCAGCAGCTTTCTCCTCAAGGCAAAGTCTCTGACCTTTGCAATTCTGAGGATGCAAAGTGTGGAGACCTGCCACCTCCTGTGATGCCCTCAGGCCATCTTTTCCATTCTCTGGTTCCTTCTCAGCAATGGAGATCCTTTTAGCTCTATCTTCGTAGTCCACAGTTTCACTGGAACTTGAATTCTGGCCAAACTCACAACATTTTGAGCCATCCTGTTCAGCTCCTTGCTCTTGGTTTACAATATAAATCTGGCTAAAAGCCCCCAATAGCAGCCATGCCACCACCCCAATATTTGGCTGCTTTGAAATATCTTTAGAAAGATTCATCAGTCTGCCAAGCTTAAACTCAGACATGAGCATGTCAGTCACTGGACATGAGCAAAATGCAGACAACTTCTCTGCTAAGGCAAACCACAAATGATCAACAACCAATGCAACAACCAATGCAGTCCTTCTCAGCAGAAATCTCGCTAGCCTGGTCTTGACAGACTGGCTTACTATCAGCCTTCTGGTCTCCTGAGTGTAATGGGTTACTTAGATTTTAGACTCACTGAGGTAACTTCTTTGTAAATTAGTAACAGGGCATTCAAGACTACTCAGTAGTTTAAAAATTACAAACTTAAGCCCACGTGTCCGGGAAATTCCCCGAGATCGATGAGTTGTTTTTATAACTGCTCTTGGTAATAGGACATGTTATTTGTGTGGATCAAAAGCTGATAACCTCCAAATGTGTTCGATTGTACTAACCTAAGTCAAAGTGATTCATGTTGCTGTATATGTGCCTAAGGAAATCAGCCCCTATATAGTAAGTGATAATTAAGTTTAGGCCTGACTACCTGTTGAACCACATAGGAATGCAGCTAATGATTTTGTTTTGCTAAAATTCAAAGTTCATCTGGATACTGTGCTCAATCTATTGTCTAGTTAATTTGTAAGTTGTTCCTGTAAGCTTTAGTAGGTTACAAATGATTAATTTCAAAAATCAGTACGTGCTAAGTGGAAAGTAGTTTGTATATAAAAACTCTGTACTCTGTCATTTGGTGTGCTTCTCTGTCTTCTCTCCTGCGTGAGTTGAAGTCAGGAAGGCCCTGAGCTTGGTATTAAAGGCTTAAATTTAAATTCTAATTTGGACTCTGCTCTGGCCTCTGTTTTAGAACCCGTAACACTGAGCTCTGATCAGAATCTCCTCTACAGAAGGGCCGAAGCTGTTTTAGCTCTTTGCAAGTAGGCAACATCTCCAAACTTTTCCTATCTCTTTCCATAAGCCATTTCCGAACACTTGTAATCCACATGGCCAGGTTAGTCACAGCAAGGACCCCACTCCTATGAAATTCTGTCTTAGCTACTCTTCTCTTGTTGCTGGGACAAATACCTGACCTCAAAATGAGGAAGGAAAGGTTTATTTAGCTCACAGTTATTGGAGGTTTCAGTCCATATTCAGCTGGTTCCAAGGCAGAGACACACGGCAGAAAGCAACCTTTCATGGTGGCAGCTAAGAGCAAAAGCACAGGGAGAGAGGTACCAGCAGCCAACTTCTCTTCCTCCCTTACATTGAAAGGCAAATCACCTGCCCCAGGGGAGGGGCAGCACCCATTTCCACAATAATCAGTTACAAATTCCAGAAGCTGCCCCATGACTGCATGAGGCTTTGGGGGGACACCTATACACAAACAATAACAATATTGCACAGTGGCATTTGAGTCTAGCAACTTTTAATTGCTTTTGTGACCCACTGGCTATTGGAGAGCATTTGATCCAGTGGGTTCACTTTTGCACTTTCTACATTATCTTTGGTTGTTGCTTTCTAGTTATTTTCCTCATGATCTTGTATTATGTGATTATTTCATTTTTTAAAAAAGTTACCAGTGTATGTTTCCCATCTACAATAAACATATTCTGCAGGGATCGTTATATATACATGCTCTTCACAAACGTCAATAAAAATATCTGTTGTTTATACACACTCACATCTGCATCCCTCACATTACTCTGCAGTGCAGAGCCAAAGCCTGGAAACAAGACGGGATGCTATTACATGGACTGTCCTCATTCTTACTGGCAGTGATGGCCTAGGCTGTGTTCCCAAGACAGGAACATATGAGCACTAGAACAGACAGAGCAGTGTCTTTTCCAGCTTCCTTTGCAGCAACGCGTACGTGAAAAGACAGAAAACTATTGCAATGGAGAACACTTGTGGAAATACTGTATAAGTTAGAACACAATCTTCTGATGAAAACACTGCAAAGGTAAAAGCTGATTCTCTTCTTTTCAAACTGCAAAATAAAAAATTCTTTACTGATTTTAAGCTGAGATTATCCAAAGCAAAGGAGGAATCAGAAACCAAAATGGTATTCAAATTACTATACATATTTTTTAAGCCACACCACCTAAAGCAGAAGATACCTTAAAGTAAATAAGATTCTGCACACAATCATGT
>PVKN010035009.1:0-11721 GCA_004027915.1 Capromys pilorides
CCTGATTATCCATGTTTCGTTTTTATTTTTATTTTTTTGCAGAATAGGGAATTAAACTTGGGTCCTTGCACTTGCCAGACAAGCACTTATTCTACTGTGCTGTCTCCCCAGCCGTTTTTAAATGAAAATATGATTATTTAATGTTTCTTGCAGTGGGCTTTATAAAGAAAGCATAGTGCATGGTAGATAGTATCTCTTACCATTTTTAATATTATTGAAAAATATTAAACTTCGTTGGAAATCTCTAACAATTGTGTATAATTCTTATTTAAAGAACATATTAAGTAGCAAGAAATGGAATCTTCATTTGCTAAGTAGACTTAAATTACTAAGTTTAATATCCCCAAATAGGAAAAAGAGGTACTGTATGTGTTTTAAAATGAATTTCACTAACAAGATTGATCACTTTGAGGTTAACTTTTGTGGAATTTAACACATTTCTGTCATATTTTAAGTTAAAGGGAAATGTTAAAGACTCTGGTCACTCATACTTTTTTAAAAAAGGAAACCACAGAAATAAAAATAAAAACTAGAGTTAATCAGTAGGTCTTTATTATGTAACTTAAAAATTATACAAAGAAATAAAAAAGGGAGGTGGAGGCAGGAGGATAACAAGTTTAAGTCCAGCTTGGGTAACTTAGCAGCTCAGTGAGACCCTATATGAAAATAAAGAAAAAGCCAAGTGTAGCTCAGTTCAAAGGCCCTGGGTTCAGTCCCCATTACCACACATACAAAAACAACACTGGGATAAAGAGGTTCCTCCCCTCCTATCCTAAGAAACAACCACACTTAGCAGTTGTTGTGTGTTTTTAAACTTCATTAATGTATTGGATATTTGTCCACTTCATCTTCTATAGTTCAGCTTGATTTTTTAAAAATGTTTTTACACTTTGAGTTATTATTTATATGCATAAAATATAAATTTACTTTGAAAATATATGATTCTAATAAATTTGCATGGGTTGTGCAGTCAGCATAGTCCAAATGAAAACACGTTATTGTTCTAGAGAAGTTTCTTTGTTCTAATATACTTTCGATCCTAGCTCTAGTCATAGGTAACTATCTGCTTTGTGTCTGTATAGTTTCTCCTTTTAGAAATTTCATGTAAATAGAATCATACAGTATGCATCCTTTTGCATATGGCTTTGCCTCTTTATCACAGTGTTCTTTGTTAGCTTATGAGTAAGGCAGCTGTCAGGGGGGAAGAGTCTGAGATACAGTGGGTGACCAGCCATATGGATAAATTTTTTTTTTTAAAGTTTATTTTTATTTTATTTTATTTTTTTAAACTTCATTTATTTATTTATTTATTTATTTATTTATTTATTTATTTATTTATTTATTTATTTGTGTTCTGGCTGGCTCAGCCTGCCCTGGGGGTGGGGCTGGTGCAGCATGTGGTGCCAGGGATCGAACCGCAGTCCGTGTGGCTGCCTAAGCTTGTCTAAGCAGGCACTTTAGACCACTGAGCCATCTCGCCGGGCCTTATGGATAAAATTTAAAGTAAGAGTAGGCAATAACTTTGAACTTTGGACAAAGAATGAACTCCCTTGGGCAGTACAGGATGTAGCCTCCCCTTACAGAGAGAATTGCAGTCACTTCTTACTAAGCTTCTGAGTTCTAAGGAATTTTAAATACAAAATAATCACTCCCCCCTCCCCAAATCCCAGTTTTTTTCTTTTTTTAAGCCCTATATATTGAATAAGTGGTTAAAAGCCTGAGTTCCAGTTGGTCTTTTTAAATCCACAGAACCATCTGTGATTGGTGGCCACTAAATAATTGAACAGTTTCTATGTTCTGCTTATTTGTAAGTAACTCTGGATTGAGAGACACACTTGGGACCCCTTCCTGAAGACCCAAAAGCTGCTCTTTTTGTTTTCAGTTAAATTCCCATTGCCTCCCCTTTTGGTTCTCAACTTCGGTCATTGATGTTTGTAGAGCTGTGAGTTCAGAACTTAGAGTAACACTATATCCTGCAAGGCAGCTCAACTGGGAGAGCCTCCACCTGGCTTCACAAGCCTGCTTTTCAAATATTGGTGAATACCACCATGATCCCCTAACTGTTGTATTTTGCATGTCTACAGAAACAGCATCATGTGGATGTCACCCAGGCTGCCACTGGTAGAGGAGTACTGGTCCTGGTTCTGCTAGAACCATAGCTGCAGCCACCATAAAGCACTTTTTAAGTGAAAATAAGGAAACAGAATCCCAAGGTAGCCTTGGGAACTGAAGTCATGGAAAGTGCCCTGGGTATGGTCCTGGAAACATTAGCTTTGTAGACCTCTGGATTTTTTTAATAGAGATTTGGGTTTGAAGATTTCTGAGGGGCCCTTTGGGGGCTACTTGCTGTTTTCATGAGTATTTGTGCTAATCTCTTTAGCAAGTAGTCACAATCTTCAAAACTTTTTCATTGCTCCTTTCCTAGCTAAGTCATGAATTTTCCAAATTGTTCCAATTTGTTTCCTTTCTTATGTTCCAAATTGTGCTGAAAATAGCCAAGAGCACATACCCAGACCCATCTATGTTTTGTTTACATGTTTCTTTTCAGATGCTCTAAGTACATCATTTTTACATGATGTACTTTACACAGATCTATAGGACATGCAGCAGTATGACAAGCAAAGCTTTTCTTCCACAGTAATTTGGATATGCATTTCTGAGACTAGTCCTCTAGGCCCCTTGTCTTCTGAACATCCCCAGAATTACCTATAAGGCTCGGCTTTATAGCATTCTAGGCCATTATAGCTTGCTCCTCCAAACTCTTTCAATCTGTCTTTATTACCAAGTTCCAAAGCCACTTTGACATTTTTAGGTCAGCCCTTCTCCCTGGGACTAATCTTGTTTTAGTCCATTTTTATTAGTGTAACAAAATAATTATGGTAGGAAATAAATCAAGAAAAGTGGTTTACTTAACTCACAGTTCTGCATGTTCCAGTTCATGGCTTCTGCTTGGCTCTATGAAGGCCACTTGGTGTTGTATGTTATGAGTCAGTGCTGAAAGAAACAACGAGAAGATCTGATGAATTTTGCTCAGAGGTCTCACTGAGATCTGTCTCTCTCGAAGTGAGCCCTGACCCACAGAAGCATCTTACTTTTATTGAGTACTCAAGGACAGGCTAAGGAATGTGCTCACGTGCATAATTACTTTAGTTAAGAAAGACTATAATCTCTGTTGACCTTCACTATTTGTCTAATGCTAGGCTCACACAAATGTTGAGTAAAAAGATAAGGAGAGGAGGAGATAACCACTAACATCCCAACCAAGGGAAGAGACAACAATCAAAGAGCCATTAGGATCCCTGGGCTTTGTTTATTATTCTCCGCTTTTTAAGATGCTAGTTTCCTATCTCTACAACTTGGTGCATGGCATCACAGTGATGGCATCACAGGGAGATCATAACCACACAGAGAGCTATTTTATAACAGCCCTGTCTGGCAGGAATGATCAAGGTCCTACAAAAACTACATGAATTCTGGGGGGCAGTGCTGCCCCTCACCCCAGGATACTTTTTTGTTTTTTATTTTGTTTGTTTTTTTGGTACTGGGGATTAAACTCAGGACCTTGCACTTGCCAGGCAGGTATTTACATCGCTGAACTGTCCCTGGCCCCCAAGGATACTTTTTCTTAAAGATCACACTACTCATGACATTACAATATATGTGTGGATCTGACAAATAGATCCCAGGCTCCTGGTTATGGTGAGCAAAGCATTTCAAATGTACATTCAGTGGTACAAAAAAAGCAGCTACATTTATTGAAGATGACAGGAAGATGTTGTTATGGTTTGTTTTTAGTTGTCCCCCCAAAGTCTCATGCAGTCATGGGGCAGGGACTTCTAGAGCTTGAGACTAATTCATGATCCACTGAGATTATGTGTTTTAGTACTGCTGGGATTATGAATGTGTGTACCTTCCCTAGTCTGGAGTGATAGCCTGAAAGTATTATAAGAGAGAAAGAGAAACAGACTCTCTCTGTTGCTCTTTGTTGCCCTGATTGGTCGATTGTCTCTGTTGTGATTGTTGCTGTTCTGCTGCCATAAATTGGGTGCTCTCTGTCCTGTCACTCAGCCTTGGAGCCAACAGAATATGGACTGAGACCTCCAGTAACTGTGAGCTAAATAAACCTTTCCTTCCTTCATTTTGGATGTTGGGTATTTGTCCCAGCAACGAGAGAAGAATAACTGGGACAGATGTGCTCAGGACAGGCCCGTGCCAACTGAAACAAAAATGCGACCCAAACAGGAAAGTGGTGTCAGGGTGACAGGAAAAAAAAAAATATACTGATAAATCAAGTTTTTGAATCATAAAAGGAAGTGTACTCCACCTTTGGTGTCTTTCTTTGGGTCTCTGGATAAGATTGACAGGGTGCTAAGTCATCTCAGGGGCTTTTGACATGATTGTTCCTCTAGCAGTTCTCTCTGATTAAATTACATTCATGAGACACAGTTGATATGTAACTAGGTTTGGACCAGGAGATCATGTGTGTGCTTTGGCCTGGAGCCCTAGAGATTTCCTGAGTCTTTATTGTTTTCATATTTGCTTGTATTTTTTTTTTTTTTTCTTTTCTAATACAGGGTCTCACTATGTAGATCAGACTCTAGTGATTCTCCTGCTTTTAGCCTCCCAAAGCGCTGGGATTACAGACATGCACCACCATGCCCAGTCTCAATTGCTGTCTCAGTGCGCCCTAGGGATTGGGCTGGTACAGCAGGCCAGGGATTGAACCCTGGCTGATGCGTTCTGCCTAAGCAGGCACTTTAATTACTGAGCTATCTTGCCAGCACCTCATTTTTTGCTTGTCTTATATCAGGAGAAGTATTAGCTGTGAGGTATTGCCCAAATTTGGCTGGGTGGTAGGGAAGTAGTCTCCCGGCCCCAACTGTGCTACCTGTAGTAATTACACTTGGAGTAGGGCTTCCAATACATGAACTCCTGGGGGACAAACCTGTGTTATAAATAAAGCTTATATCCACATGGAGGACTTTGTTTGGACATGTTTTACTTAGGTTGGTAATTTTGGAGGGAAATTGCTGTGTGGTAAGGATTTTAAGAAACTACCAAACTTTTCCAAAATTTGGTTTGTTTGTTTTGGCATTAGCAGTGATTGAAATCTGGGCCTTGTACTTGCCAGGCAAGTACTTATTCTACTGAGCTATCTCCGTAGCCCCTCCAAAATTTGGAAAACTCGCTATTGTGCATTTGTACCTATAATGAATGAGCGGTCCTCTTAACTCAGTGTTTTCTTTTTTTCTTTTTTTTGCGGGACCGGGGTTCAAACTCATGACCTTATACTTGCCAGGCAAGCACTTGTGCCTCAAAGCTATCTCCCCAGCCCCAGTGTTTTCTTTATTATTATTATTATTATTATTATTATTTTAAGAGCTTCTTTTTTTAAATTTTTATTTATTTATTTGTTTGTTTATTTATTTATTTATTTTATGGCTGGCTCAGCCTGCCCTGGTGGTAGGGCTGGCTCAGCATGTGGTGCCCGGGGTCGAACCGCAGTCCCTGCAGTTGCCTGAGCTTTAGACCACTGAACCATCTTGCCAGCCCTTTACTCAGTGTTTTCTAAGAATTGTCAGTCCTTGTGATTACTGCTATTCCAGAGGTCATGGTATGTCATAGTATCTTACTATGATTTAAATTTACATTTCTTTGATTTAATTAGTGTCTTAGTTACTCTTCTCTCATTGCTGGGACAAACACCCAACACCCAAAATGAAGGAAGGAAAGGTTTATTTAGCTCACAATTACTGGAGGTTTCAGTCCATATTCGGCTGGTTCCAAGGCTGAGTGGAACAGGGCAGATTGCATCCAGTTCATGCAGCAGGACAGTAACAAATGGTGACAGAGGCAACCGACCAACCAGGGCAACAGAGAGCAATAGAGAGCAACAGAGAGTCTGTTGCTCTATCTCTCTTATATTGCATTCAGGGTATTGCCCCAGGCTGGGGAAAGTATACATACCAGAAATCCCAACAGTACTAAAATCTATAACCCCAGCAGTACTAAAACACATAATCCCAGTGGATCATGAGTTAGTCTCAAACTTGAGACTGCGTGAGGCTTTGGTGGGACAACTAGACACAAATCGTAACAATTGGTACTGAACATTTTACATAGACCATTTTTCATTTATTGGCCTGTTGTATAACTTCTTGGGGGAACTGCCTACTCAAATCTTTAGCACATTTTATAATTGAGTTATTTTGTCTTCTTATGATTTATTAGAATTTCTTATATAGTCTATGTTCAAGTGTATAATCATATATTTCATATATTGCATGTACTTTATCCAGTCTATAACTTTTTCTCATTGATTCTTTTGAACTTGAATTTTTCTTTTTTAAAGTTTATTTTATTTTCTTAAACCTCATGTATTTGTTTGTGTTATGGCCTGCTCAGCCTTCCCTGGGGGTGAGGGATGGGGCAGCGCAGCATGTGGTGCCTGGGATCCAGCCACGGTCCCTGCAGTGAGCCTAAAGTTTCCGACACACGTCTTTTAAACTGCTGAGCCATCTCACCAGCCCTTGAACTTGAATTTTTGGTAAACTCATACTTGTTAGTTTATTTTTGATACTATTATGAACAGAAATATTTTCTTAATTTAATTTTTTGTTGTTAGTATATAATAGATTATTATATACTAACCTTGAGTCCTGTGATCTTACTAACTTGTTTATTCGTTCTGGTAGCTTTTTTATAACTTCTTCAGAGTTTTCTGCTTATGAAATCATCTCAAAGGACACTTCTACTGCATATTCTTCAATCTGTGTGGTTTATTTCAGGGTTCTGATCTTATTTTACTCCTTAGATTCTTTACCATGAGGTTGAATGAAAATAGTTAAAATGAAGATCCTCTTTTTTTTGCTTCAAAAAATTCATTTAACTGAAAGGGACTTCCATTTGTTTCTGAAGTGACTTCCATTTATTTTGATACATCTCTCCCCCATGGTAATTTACAGGATCTTTCAGCCAATATAAATATTTTATAAATATTTAAATATTTGGGCATATACCTCCACAATACCTCAGCAATATCTTTTAAAAAGAAAAATACTGAAGAGTAAAGACTAGACACAGTTACTAGCTACAGTGAAAATCTGCTGAAAATATTTCTGAGGTAAGAAGGTACCACATACCTGTTCAATTAAGAAAACCACTTTATAACACAGGATGATTTTATTTTTATGTAGGACCTAGAACACTTAAGCTGCCAATTAGATGCTGTTGGCAGAGCAAGATCCCAGTTTATGCCATGAATTCATAGGAAATAGGTTCCAACAACTCAGGCTCCTACTCATTGATCCTCACAAAGTGCACTTCTCTGGGAGGAGCAGGCTAGCTTTTCAGTTGAACCCAGGTACCTTTCTCTTTGGCTTTCTTTTTCTGATCATTTTCATTGACATGTTTCAGGAAGTTATCATCACTTTTTGAGTGTTTAATATGCTCAATATTTGCATTGATCCTCTTGGCAAGTATCTTGCTCTTTACTTGCTTGTTTACAATAATGCCAACAGCATGCTGGGTAACATTGTAGACTCTTCCCGTTTTGCCATAGTAACACATTCCCTTGATGTCTACAATGTCACTCTTTTGTAGATTTGCATGTATGTGGCCAAAGGAACCACCCCATCTTTTGTAAAAGGCCTGAAGAATGTATACTGGGTCCCACTTCTCTTGCCCCTTGTGTTAGTCATTTTGGCATATTATTGGAAGACAGCTGTTTTGGCTGAAATGCTGAAGATTGTTTTTTAATCAGGGGAAGTCATTTGTCTTTAACATTATGGCATTTGCTAACAGTTTTGTGGATATTCTGTATTAGTTTATATAAGTTCTGTTCTAGATCTGATTTCTGATTTTTTGTTGTTGTTGGAGTAGTGATATCTATATCTTGTGAGATGATCATTTGGTGTTTGTGCTTTATTTTATGTATGTAGGGTACATATAGTATAAATGGATTATATTAATTGATTTAGAGATACTAAGACTCCCTTGCATTCCAGAGATATGGTATATATTACCAATTTTATATATTATAATATTTGGTTTAATTTTTTTAATCTTTTATTTATTTGGTGCAGGATCTTGCTATGCAGCTCAGACTTGTAGTGATCCTCCTGTCTTAGCCTCTCAAGTGCTGGGATTATAGGTGTGCACTACCATGCCTGGTTTTGGTGGCCAGCTCACTGCCTGGGGCCAGCATGGCATGTGGTACCAGATATTGAATCTGGCTCCTTGTGCTTCCCAGGCAGGAGCTTAAACTGCTGAGCTAGCTTCCCAGCTCATGGTTTAATATTTTTGTTAAACATACCACTAAGTTCATGACGAATATGGGATTGTGTTATCCTTTATTTAAATGTCTTTGTCTTTGACACTGGAATAATGTTGGTCCTGTCAAATTTATTGCAAATTATGTGTTCCTTTACTGTATAAGGTTGATATGTTTATTCTTGAAATAATTGATGAAATTCCTCAGAGAAACCGCTGGGAGCTACAGTTACTTTACCTTTATTTTTGACTCTTTTAAATGTTGTGGGAGTCACTGAAGCCGGAAATTGGTCAAATGTGTAAGAGCAGGATTAGCCCTCATTGACTAAAGCAGTAAAGGTATCTTGGTCCTGAGAAAAGTGTCTTGCCTGCTCAATATCAGCTCTTAGTCACTAGACAACCTTGTGTATGTGATACTAACTTTGCAGAGGTATAAATAAATGCCCATACTATTGTTCTGGAAATGGTTTGCCATGACCCAGCTCTTGTCTAGTTGTCTATCTTTTTCTCATTCCTTTTACCGTTTCTTCCTGGGCTACCCAAGAGATGAATGAGTCCCCACATTTGGGGCCAAGTAGGACACCAGGTACTAGAGAAGTGGGCAACAAGAATACTTCCAGAGAGCATGCAATAGAGGAGGGAAGTAAATTGATTAGACCCAATATTCACCACTGGCGTGCATTGGTATTAGAACATCAGGTATAAAACTTGTGGTGAAGGCTCTTTAGAGCCAGAAAAGTGCTCATTAGGACCAGAGAGATAAAGGAGCTTAAAGAGAAAAATATGTTTGAGAGAAGCTAAAAAGGAGAAAGTTATATTGAGTTAAAAATGGGATAAACACAGCTTTAAGAACCACAGATATTTTGTTGGGTGTAGGTGCATACTGAATGTGAGAGTTGTGGAATCAGTAAGATTACCACCCAGATTTCAGAAGAAGGGTTGGGAGGCTGGGCAGTGTGCCCCCTGGAAGGGCAATATGTGAAGCTGAGTGTGGAACCAAAGATGTGGAGGATAACCCTGAGGGTTGGAGCAGCTAAGACCTTAGGTCATCTAAGGAAAGCTGCAAAGAATAAGGAAAGCTGATCCAAGAGAAAGCTGCAACCACACACAGTGCAATAGGGGTAGAGCCACCCAACCTGTGGAGCTCACCTCTTACACAGATTACCTTGGATGCTGCATATGGAACTATATGACTTAACGTTTTCCCTGCTGAATTTTGCTCTTGCTTTGGTCCTGTTCCTTTCTATCCCCATATTTGTACCTTTTGGAATGGCAATGTTTATTTTGTGCCATTGTATATCAAAGTATTTAACATTCTTTTCATTCGTACAGAGGATCACAACTAAGAATTTCTCTTAAATCTCCAAGGAGACATTGGATTTGAACTTTTCAGCAGTGCTACAAGTGTTAGGATTTTGATAATGCTTAGAGATGAAATAAATGCCTTTTGCATAAAAAAGAACCACAGATGTTTCTAGATGTATATAGGCATGTGTAGAAATGTTTATTGTTTCAGTTCCTATATTTACTTTCTAAGACCACCATAAGGGTCGTAGCATGGAGTACTGTTTTAAAATCAGTCTCAAATGGATGAAGGAGGGTGGAGCAAAGGTAAAGCAGGTAAGAGTTTGAATTCTCTAGGTTTGCTCAATTAGATGAGAAAGAAAAAAAGTTTTTCTTTAAATTGCACATGGCCAGTTCCAGATGGCGCTGTGGCACCAACAGGTGCTGGCTGGGTTCAGGGAGAATGTAATGCTCCCATCCTAGGCCAACCTGGTATGTTTATGTGCCTGGTCCCACCATGGTGGTGGGTACACCACCAATTATAGTCCCGCATACCTGGGGTTAATAGGAAGATCATGACTATAGCATGTCATGGCCTTGGCTTTTGCTCTACATGTTGCTGCCACTGTAAATGTATCCACCTCAAAATAGTGTCTGTGTTTAAAATCTGGGCAAAAACAAAACATCCTGTGGTCAGAGCCAGAGAGACTGTGGCTGCACACAGTTTCTGTGGCTACAGAGCTATTGTCCCTGTGAGTCTTGGGGAGGGGAAATGTGTGACAAATAACTCATTCCAGTACTAGCAACTCTCCTAGCCCTGAGGTGATAGAATAAAAAGGGCAGCCAGAGGTAGAGCCCCAGTACAAAGAGGTCTCCAGGATTTGCTCGACATCATTGATGCTGATTGTTATGGTTTGTGTAAAGGTGTCCCACCAAAGCCTCATGCAGACATGGGGTGGCTTCTGGAATTTGTAATTGATTATTGTGACAATGGGTGCTGCACCTCCCCTGGGGCAGGTGATTTGTATTTCAGTGTAAGGGAGGAAGTTAGCTGCTTGAGCTGCTTCTATCTCTCCCTGCTCACTTGCTCTTGCTCTTGCTTGCCACCATGAAAGGTTGTTTTCTGCCATGTGCCTCTCTGCCTTCGAGCCTGCTGAATATGGACTGAAACCTGCAGTAACTGTGAGCTGTTATAAGCTAGCTTAAATGACTCCATTTTGTACTACGTTAGGAGCTGCTTGTCCTCTAGCTCACCCTGCCCCACCATAAACCAAGAATGTGCTAAACCTTTTAGAGACAAGGTAGGACCCCAGGTATCCCAATGCTCAAACTGAGACTTGACTTAACCCCTGCCCTAGTTGACACAAGCCCTCCTACCCCAAGACAGATTCTGCCTTTGCCTTTCTTTAGTCCAAACTCTATTCTTTTATTTGACCAAAGCTTTATATTTCCCCTTGATGTAAGCTGACTCTGCTACCCTTCTCTGTAACAAACTTTGTGATTTGTGATTGCTATATTGTAAAATATTGTCCTCTCTATAAACCCTGACCCTGGTCACAAATGTTCTCCCTAATTGCAGACATGCCTGGTACTGGGTATACAAGAGCAAAGGGCAACTCCTGGACCCCACAGCATCTCCTCTCCCTCCCTAACCCAGGCACCAACTATCCTACCTAATTGCAGACTCAGAGACAACTCCTAAATCTTGTAAAGTTCCCTTCTCCAATCAGAGACAACTCCTAAGTTTTCCCCTCACCCCACCCTCAGGCTGTGGTTGCTCACTTTTAAAATCCTTTGTCCCCTCTCAGGGGGTGTGCCATTCTCCTAACCCACAGGAGAGTGCGGCCTCTGAGCTCAGCTAAATAAAAAGCGCTCTAAATTTTTTCCTTTGGGTCTTTGTTTTCTTCTTGACGTGCAACATGAGCTAAGTAAACCTTTCCTTCCCTCATTTTGAATGTCAGGTATTAGTCCCAGCAATGAGAGAAGAGTAACTAAGACACTGATTGTACAGGAAAATTCAGTTACAATTCAATCTACACAAAACACTATTCAAGTCACTCCAGACTCTCATATTGATCAATTAGTCATTCTTTCTTTGACAGAAATTTAAAATAATAAATAAAAAGGAACTATTGGATTGAAAATAGAAATTGATTAAAGGAAAAA
>PVKN010035010.1:0-11715 GCA_004027915.1 Capromys pilorides
TGTGATCCAGTTGACCAAAGTCAGATGACTTTTGATACTATGGCTGGTAGAGACTTGGAAAGGAGAATTGTCATGCTACTCTAAAAAAAAAAAGAATAAATAAATAAAACGGTGAACCAAGAATTAAAACTAAAAATAAAACAAGTAAACCAAGGGACAATCACCTGACAGACTGAAAGACTTTGGAAGTGAGATTCAGGTGCTGCTGCATGTTTATAGGATTGGCGTATCTGGTGTACCGGTGTAAATTCTAACCAGGGGGCATGTGTTTCTACTGAATTAAAGCAGGCTCGGATTTCATGGGCTTTACCATTCCAGGTGAGAGGATTATTTACCTGGGAGTAACCGGGCCTCAGTTTCCCAGACTGAGAATGCTAAACACCTGTTGTCACAATCATTGTTAGGGGAAGCAGTTGTTGCTTGGTAGAAGACAAACTGGTCTTGTTGGCCTAAATACTGTTTCTGAATGCCCTGGTGAATTCTGAGGTGGTGATCACTTAGACATTTACTTTAGACATTTAAAAGAAGAAAATCCAAATTAAAGCTCAAATTAAAATTTAGTTTCTAAATTAAAATTTCCCTTTCCTATGTGCTTTAATTTGAAGCAAGAGGATAGTGTACGAAAACAAAAATACCAGTAATACTCAGGTGCACACATAGTAAATTACAGAGCTAGATATCAAATCACATCTCTGAACCGGATATTGAGTTCTTAATCACCATATTGCCTGTATTTGCAGTATATCATGAGCAAAATGAAAAAAACATGGGCTTAACGTTAGCAGCAGGCACTGATTCTGTTAGAAGCATTTTCTGACTATGGTGGCCCATAAAATTGCAAGAGATGACCAGTGTCTGCAACAGTGCAGGGATAATAATAGAGCGTGGTCTAAGTGACAGTTTCCTGGCAGGTCAGTGACTCTGTGATAAAACTAAACGCTCTATTTAATGTTGCATAATATGGGTGCTGTGTTTCTTACATGACTGATGCAATCAGGGTTTACAAGAAAAGGATTTAATACAAGACTCATCATTTATAGGATTGCTTTATAATATTCACCCATGAGTCAAGTGCAGAAGAGTTCAGATCTGTCCATGTAGTAGAAACTCAAAGAATCCAGCTAAGGGCCTGGGTCCCACAGCAGTGCCCTGCAGGAGTCCGAATGGAGTCCTAGAGCCCACAATGATGTCTCATGCAAGTTTATGTCAAGGTAAGGACCCAAGCTTCCCCTGAAAAGAACATCCGCCCTCCTCAGTGATAGTGAGGACCCAAGCTCCTCTGATGGCAACTCCTGAGTTCCTGTCAGGAAAGCCAGCGTGACAAGCTTCTCCAGGAGAAGCTTCCGCTCCAGGCTGCCTTCTGTGCTGTTGGCAGCAGTCCTCATGTGAGCCTTCCTCATCGGAACCACACTGATCCAGGTCAGCTGGGTGTAACCAAGAGCCCATTAGTTAACCCACAATGACAGTCTAAAAATTTCTTCCTCTCCCAACTCTGTTTCACGTAAAAGTATTGGAAAATATAGGGAAGACTACTCAGTTTTAATCATCCAGTTGGTTACTCCTTCTTGGCATAAAGATTCATTGAAAATCCTGGCAAAGAAAAAACTGAACAACTGGCACTGTCTTACCCTATATGTTGATAAAATCAGAAATAGTCCCATAGCTGGTTGTAAATATATTTGTGGAGGCGTGACAATGTACTAAGACTTCAGTAGAATCCATGTTAAACTGTGTTTTCTGGAAATTTGAGACTTCACTAAAAACTAGGAAGTTTCATGTGTGTATCCAGTGTTTAAAAATGCATTCTAGTCTTTGAGCCTATACTCTCAAATAATCTAACTGGATCTGTAAATATGGGCATCTTAGAATGATTTAGAAAACTGTGCAACTGAGTAACTCATGTGATTCTTTTTTTAGCTCAATTGAGTCTGTTGTCATAGCCCAAAAAATGAGCCTTTGGAAGGGTATTCGTGAGCTAAGAAGGTTGTAATGGCAAAAGAATTGAGCCATGTGCTATTCCATACAGATGATGCGTTTGTGTTCAGGCCAGTAGGTCAAGCTGGCTCCCCAGTAGGAGTGCGGAATCAGTGAACCTGTTGAGAAACTTCAGCACTGACTTCTCTGTAGGCTAATCAAGGTGCTGTTGACTCGGCCAGCTTGACATGGGTAGCTGACCCAACGCAAAGGAAGAATGAGAGGCAGCCAGTGTTGCTCTTGCTGATGGTGACAGCATCCAGACTATTGCATGACTACAGATCTCGGTAGATTAGAGGAGAGCCACTCCATCCGCTGAGAAACGCTGTCACTTGCACAGGGTGCTGCTGCGGGACAATCTGCTGCACTGCAGCTTCAGAGATTCAGGGCCACAGAAGTGAAAGTGCTTGGGTAGTGAAAGGAAGGCTTGTAAATGCCAAGTGTGACCCACTGGCTGTGAAACGAGGCCAGGTAAAACAGGATGCTTTTGTATCTCTGTTCTGTGGATTACAGAGGGCCTCTGTGGAGTCTCACTAGAGTCTGTTTTTACTAATAATATTGAGGCTGTAGAAGTTCTACTCCAAGGGAGGTCAAAATATGTGAATGGAGAAGCTGTTACCACTAACTACCATGGAGGGAATGACCTTAGGTGGGGCGAAAGAATAGCAAGGGTTGTTGTCAAGGACATTTCCTTCAATGAATTCTGAGGTACTTCTGTGTTCTGTGGCCTGGTAATCTTTGCACACTTTTGAAACAAAAGCATTTGACCTAAAGCAGGATCAGGTTAGGAGAGATCTGCCAAAAGGTGGCAAATAATCTGGAAATTGATGGTGCGTCTTCTGGCATCCAGTAAGTCCCTGAGCCCCTCGGTAGCAAGGAAACAGAGAAAGGGTGGCTTAGTTTTGCTGTCATTTCAGTTCACCTCCTCACTTAGTCACTTGGGCCATCTTTGAAATTGTTTTTTACTTTTAGGGAAGAGTCTAAAGGGTATTCAGGGTCTCACTACTAAATCGCACTCGTAGTGATCCCCCTGTTTACAGCCTCCCAAAAGCTGGGATTACAGGTGCACACCACCACACCCAGTCTCAATTGCCCTCTCAGTATGCCCTGGGGTCAAGGTCAGCACGGCAGGCTTGGGGATCAAACCCCTGGCCCCTGCGGCTGCTTGCAGGCACTTTAGTCCACCGAACTATTTGGCTGGCCCTGAACTTGTTGAAGTAATCTCCACATTGCAGCTTCATGTTCTGTAGGCTGGTGGAGCTGAACAGAGTGGACTTGCAGAGTGATGGCGGCTGAGGCTCTTCAGCCGTGGCTGGAAGTTCCCACGGCGCTTGTTTATTTTGCTTCTGAGAAGGAGACTTTCTAACTTGGAGCTATTCTGAGAGTGATTTCTGTTCTGTCATTGCCCTCCTCCTCCTCCTCTTCCTCCTCCTCCTCCTCCTCCTCCTCCTCCTCCTAGTCTTCCCTTCCCCCTGCTCTTTCCTGTGTGCTTTTGTCCTTTCTTTCCCTGCATCCTTTTCTTATTCTATCTTCCTGTGTCTCCTTCCTTTCTTCACTCCCTTTGCTTTGCTTTGTTACCATTTCTAGCTTCCCTCCTTGCACCCAGACCATGGGTGGGTCCCTCTCAGAAGGAAGTGGCCCCTGGAGTTAGCAGTGTGCTTTTAGCAGCTGCCCCTGAGTGGGCCCCAGGTCAGAGCTGGAGCCTCAAGGCCAGCGGCTCTGGCAGAGTGTGGCTTTGCGGACAGCTCTCTCAGGTCCACGCCAGCTTTGAGGATGAGTCGGTCTCAGCTCACTGTTGAGTGAAACATGCTGACACACTAAACCAAAACAGGAAGTATGAAAATAATCCTAAATTTTTCACAAAAAGGAAAATAGGGTGAAACGAATAGCTTCTATTCTTAATGCATTGTACCAGGACTTTCACATCACCTCCTATCTCTAAGATTTTTCAAAGACTGGTCCACAAGGTCATTCGAAATGCAGGTCGCGCTCATCTCTTCAGCCTCAGGGGCCACCACTCCTTAACTTACTTTGGGCTCCAGCACTGGAAGATTAACCGCAGCTCCCAAGCACACCACGCTGCAAACAGGGCTGTCTCTGATCTGATAGGGCCTTTTCTGTCTATTTTTTTGCACTGAGAATTGAACTTAGGACCTTACTCTTGTCAGACAGGCACTTGTGCTGCTGTGCTATATCCCTGGCCATCTTCTGTCTTTCTGGATAGTGAGCTTCTTCCATTTCAAAAATCCAGGGCTAGCTAGCCAAATAGCTCAGCGGATTAAAGCACCTGCAACCAGGCACAGGGGCCAGGGGTACCCCGGGCCTACAGTGTCGGCCCGCCCCCGAGGCGCGCTGAGAGGCAATGGAGACTAGGCATGGTGGCACCGCGCCTATAATCCTAGCTCTTCGGAGGCTGCAAACAGGAAGATCACTACAAGTCTGATCTAGAAGTGAGACCCTGAACACCCTGTAGACTCTTCCCTAAAAACTACAAAAACAAACAAAATCCAGCGTAGACATTACCTTATCCGGTTGTACCCACATGCTCTTTCTGACTAGTGTTAAAGCTACCATTTAGCCTCTGCAGCCTGTGTGGCTCTGCTGTTGAGTTCATTATGTTATGTTGTACCTTTCTTGGTTTCTGCAGACCTCACCACATTCCTCACAGCCGCTGACTCCCACTCTCTTCCACTCTTCGCCCAGTAGTCTGGGAAGAGCTGCTACTCATCAAGTTCTTATTGGGTGAATGAACAAAGAAATATGAAAGTGATAAGTACATGTGGGAACAATTGGCTGGGTCTATAATTTTATATGTAGATTTTTTTTGGAAAGTAGAGGCAATTTGCTAGAAAAAAATCTTCAAGACTTAGATGAAAGAAGATAGCTAATGATATGTCTATTTCTATACTTGAAATAACTTGAGGAAGATACAAATACTTGAAACATGAATTATTAAGCTTTTTAGCACAATCTTTAAACCTTCTTAATAGATATTACACATGACTATGGTATAAAATTCAAAGAATATAACCCCCTGGCTACCTAATTTCCCAGAAGGCCCTTTAGCATCAGCAGAATATTCTTATATATTAATATACCTTTATAGACAAATATGCGTACAAGAAGCTGCCATTATTATTATTATTATTATTATTATTATTATTTTGTCTTTTTGAGACAGGGTCTCGCTATGCAGTTCAGGCTGGCCTTGGGCTCACTTTTGTAGCTCAGGCTGGTCTGGTACTCACACTGATCCTCCTGCCTCGGCCTCCCAAGTGCTGGGATTACAGGCATGTGTCACCACTTCCAGCAAGAAGCTGCCTTTAGAAAGAGAAAAAGACACTTAAATTAGTGCACAGTCTGAAAGTATGAAATAGAATGGCATAAGAAGGAAAAACTTAATTCTCAAAATTTCATTTATGGGGGTTGGGGGGATGTTTTCCAGGTCAAGGGATTATTCTAACCCTTGTCTTAAATTTCTACTCATGAGCAACATGGTGAAAACATCTCCCCTCTTAGGCAATAGGCTCCACTCTTTCCTCGGTGCAGCTCTACTCCCCACCTATCCTGGCTGTGGGCCACGCCGTGCACTACCCTCTCAGCCGCCCTTTTTTCCCCGCCTGGATTCACAGCAAGCCCGGCTGTCTGCCTTGCCTCACAGTAGCCAGCAGGAGAAAGGCAAAGACGGCGCAAGCTGCCTGTGTGGGCTGAGAGCAGAAACCCCAGTCCTGGCGCCGTCCGAGGACCAGGTCTGCCTCGTCCTCTTGGGGCAGCCTTTGCACAGTCCTGAAGGCATGTCATTCCAGCCGTCCTGGCAGCTGGACGCCAGGAGCCAGTGAAACCCGTTCACATGGACACGAAACACAAAGTCGGAAAATGCCTTCAGGGAGGGGTTTGACACTCACTTCCACTGTCCCTGTGGCAGATCCTGATCCTGACTGCTAAAGAGCGCGCCTGTGGTATAAGCATCAGGTTTCCTCCTAAATCAAGTTCTGAACCCTGAAAACAGACATTTTCCACCTCAGGTTTATAAACTTCTTAGAAAATATGCAACCTTAAAATAGATGTCATAAGAGAATCATTGGGAGGGCTACGTATTTCACTGAAAATATTTTACCCAAATCTAGGAAATAAAGCACTTAATATAAGTGAGGCTTATTTCTTAAAAATGCTATAATCTCTATAATTAAACTCAGATACTGGACTCTTTCTCTTCTCAGACTGGATTCCCTATAATACAGGAGTATTTATGCGTCTTTCAAACACTTTCCATTTAGTGCTCTGAGGTAGCCATATGTGAGCGATCCCAGGGAGCAATGTGGAAAATCTGAGCCCTCTTTGTTTTGCTACAGATAAGAATGCACTGCTGATCAGGTAGAGCACAGCTGAGACACTCAGGGGCTTCCCAGGAGCTGGCAGATGTCCCCTGCCAATGACAGGAATCATCTATGGCATGCAGTGAAGAATAGACAGTTGTCGCAGAATATTCCTGGAGGCACATGTCGGCACCAGTACAAGACTTGGTATCGCTGAAACTCGTCAGATCCAATTCAGAGACAAAGGGGTGCCGGGAACATCTGCCCGCCACCAGACACTTATTATTGGTGTCCCTTGACTCAATAAAAGTATCGCCGCTTGGTTAACGGGTTGTATAACTTCACTGCACTTTCAGTTGCTTAAAAGAAAAGGTGGCAATATTTGAGTTTAATCAGTATTTCCTGTGAGGGGGAAATATAAATATATTTTTATCTGTCTTCAAAGCAATCTTCACATCAAGGATCGATGTGAATTTGAGATCAGCCTGGGCTACAAAAGTAGCTCCCTGGCTCATCTGTGCCCTGCACGTCCACACTTTCCCTAACAAAGAATGGCCCGCCGCCATGGGGAGTGGCTCCTCTCCCCAGTGTGTCCGTGGTTGGTTGCTGCCTATCACCTCTGATGCCTTTCTGAGTTCTTTCTGCAACTTTTTTAGTTTTTACACTGTCATAAGTTAATCCCTCTGCTCAAAATACTACTACTGGGTGTTTTCTGTCTCCTGACTGAATCCAGGCAGATCTGCCCTTAATCTTTTCTTCAGTACTGGATATTGAAGTCAGGGCCTCACACATACTAAGCAAACACAGGGCTATCACACACTGTCTTAGTTACTGTTCTCTCATTGCTGGGACAAATACCCGACACCCAAAATGAAGGAAGGAAAGGTTCATTTAGCTCACAGTTACTGGAGACTTCAATCCATACTCGGCTGGCTCCAAGGCAGAGAGGCACAATGCAGAAGCCAGCAGTTCATGGCAGTGGAACAGCAACAAAATGGTGACAGAGGCAACCAACCAACCAGGGCAGCAGAGAGCAATAGCACGAGTCTGTCTCTCTGTCTCTCTTTATATTACATTCAGGCTCTCTGCCTTAGGATATCCACCCTAGACCATACCCATAGTCCCAGCAGTACTCAGACCCATAATTCCATCAGTACTAAAACACATAATCCCAGCAGATCATGAGTCAAGTCTCAAACTCTAGAAGTCCCTACCCCATGGTTGCATAAGGCTTTGGGGGGGACAACTAGACATAAACCATAACACATACCATCTTTCTCTTTCTTTCTTTCTTTCTTTCTTTCTTTCTTTCTTTCTTTCTTTTCTTTCTCTTTGTGCTCCCTGGGGGAAGGGTCAGCTCAGCACACTGGCATGAGAATTTATATAATACAGGATTTTTTAAAAAGCAGCATGTATTTAGTTGAGAAGCATGAGGTGTAGACCAGTGATTCTCAACAGAGAATGGGGGAAAGATCACAGAGCCAGTCCCCTGCATGGAGGCAAGCCAGAAGCCCTGGGGAGATGCTCTGAAATGATCCACACCCCACACCTGGGCACTGAGCTTCTAGTAAAATCGCTCCCTTTATTCCCTGAGAATCAGCACCTACAGAATCCCTGCTGCTGAGGGACATAATTACGTTTCCACTAACTCGCTGTTAGAAGAGGTTTTGTACCGAGCCTGTAGGAAGCACTTTGATGTTGTCTGCTGAGAATCCATGGGTGGGTTTAAGCTGAGTCTTGGAGAAAGCATAAGGCCTGGGCAGACAAAAAGAGCGGAGATCACTCCAGGTGGGATAATTTGTAGAGAGGCAGGGGAAAACCCAACATTAACACATTCGCTTTCCCTGACAGTACAGACCAAGGAAGAGAGATAAGTCTGGAAGATTACGTGAGGGTTACATTGTAGAATATAAACTCTAACAGTAGGGACTCTGCCGATCTTCTGTGTGCTCAGTGCTAGAACAGTAGCTCACATGCTGTAGGCCTGCGTGGACATCTGGAAGTCTTGACCGTCAAATTAAAGATTTGGGACATTATCTTCCAGCATCTGGCAAATGCAGAATAAACGATGAGAACAGCGAAGATGTGGCCTAGGATCTCAGCAAGAGCTCAGGAGGAAACAATAGATGGGAAAGCTGAGGAACAGAGAGAAAGCAAAATCAAGGACCAACCTCCTGGGATTGTTCAGAGATAGACAGGCAGGCAGGCAGGCAGGCAGGCAGACAGACAGACAGATAGGCAGGCAGGCAGGCAGGCAGGCAGACAGACAGACAGACAGAAGCAGAGAGACACACAGAGAGAGACAGAGATAGAGACAGGGAGATAGAGATAGAAACAGAGGGGCTCAGGTTTTGCAGTTGTTACATTATAGAAGGTCAAACTAGAGGCTCCTGTGGTGCCATTTGTGTTTTGTGATTCTCTGGTTATAGGTGTCAGGAACTTAATTCGATTAAATCATTCTCCTTTGTGACAATCATAAAAAAAAAAAACAACCAGAAGTAAATACCATTGCTTTCTTGGCTTTCGAACTGAAGCTGTTTTCATACATTTAAACTTTTTTTTAAATGTGTTTAGTTGTTGCAAGGTCTTATTATGCAGCTTGGACTCAGGAATCCCCCTATTTTGAGCCCCCCCAGAGCTGGGATTACAGGCGTGTGCCACCACATATGGCCTCTGTGGCTGGCTCCACCGGCCCTGGGGTGGGGCTGGCGAGGCAAACCTCAGTGCCTGTGCCTGCCTAAGCTTGCCTAAGCAGGCACTGTAGTCTGCTGAGCTATCTTGCCAGGCCCTAAACTGTTGTATGTATAAATTACCATAGAGCGGGTGGTTGACCAACAACAGGAACATTTTTCTAACAGCTCTGAAGGCTGGGAAGTCTGAGGTCCAAGTGCTGGCAGGTTTGGGTTCTGTCCATGGTGCACATCCGGTTCCTAGATGTCCTCTTGCTGCCTGAACCCTGGTGCATGCAGAAGGGGGCAGGATGCTCTCCAGTTTTCCTTTATAAGGTATCGCATTTTCTTTTTTATTAGTACATTGTTGTATGTAATGAGTAATTCAGTGAGGGGAGTTTCTTCTTTATTTTTTTTCTTTTTTTGTATTTTAGGGAAGGGTCTGCAGGGAGTTCAGGGTCTCACTACTAGATCGGACTCACAGTGATCCACCTGTTTACAGCCTCCCAATAGCTGGGATTGCAGGCTGGCACCACCACGCCCAGTCTCAATTGCCATCTCAGTGCACCCTGGGAGTCGAGGCCAGCACAGCAGGCCCTAGGATCGAACTCTAGGCCCCTGCTTGCAGGTGCTTTAATCCACTGAGCTATTCGGCCAGCCCTCTATTTTTAGGTTTTTTGAGGAATCTGCACACTGACTCCCAGAGTGGCTATGCCGGTTTATACTCCCAGTAACAATGAAGAAGGGCTCCTCCTACCGCCATAGCCTTGCTGGTATTTGTTAGTATTTGATTTCTTCAAGATACATAAATCATTTTCTGGAGTGAGCTAGAATCTCAGTGCCATCTTAAACTACATTTCTCAATTGATGTACTATATTCAGATTTGTATCATTATCTTCGAAATATAGAATGTAACTTTTAAAAGAGGTTGGGATGAGGCCCCTCCTAGTAACATTATGTTTATAAATAAATTATACTGATGAACCTGGATCCACTCTGGGTGTGACTAGAAGCTGATAATGTGAAGGAGGGCACGCCCTCTCCCACCAACAGGCGCAGCAGCTGTGCCGGACGAACGCCAGAGAAAATACTTCCTACCTCTCCCCTTGATTTAGTTGTCCTTCAGTCAAGGCAGGTGTTATTTTCTGGGCCCATTTCTGAAAAATAGTTCACTGTGAGAGTTCATCTGGAGACGCTCCCAATGCCAACAGCAAGATGACAGAACACAACGTTCCTAGGAAAAAGGTGAATGGCTGCCCGCCTGATCCGATCTCCACAGACACAATGAGTCTTTGGTAAGCAGAATTCCTGGACCAAACCAACAACAACAAGAGCGATCCCCATAGCCAGCTCTGTTTCCTGTGTTCCACAGAGGGCCACAATTTCCTCTAGCTTAAAAATGCGGCCATGTCTTTGACTTGAGGCAGGCTGATAACAGTGACTCCTTTTGTCTCAGGGAAAGAAGTTAGCTGAGGACGGGTCCTCACTATAGGGCGGTGAGACAGTAGCGAGACTGTCCCCTTCCTTCCGGTCTTGTCCACCGGTCCTATCCAAGTAGGTTATGGAGAATACTGGCCAGAGAGAGATGGCTAAGCAGTTCAGAAAGCCCCAGGAAATGAGCTCACAAATAACAGCTATTTTTTTTTTCCCTTAGTGGCCGGCTTAGCCTGCTGTAGGGTGGGGCTTGTGCGGCACGTGGTGCCAGGGATCAAACCGCGGCCCCTGAGTGCTTGCCTAAGCAGGTGCTTTAGGCTTCTGAGCTATCTCACGGGCCTCCAAAAGCTTCTATACTAATTAAAAAAAAAAAAGAAAATTAGTGAGTGCCCACTAGGGCATTGTTCTGATTGCTGGAGATAAAACGGTGAACAAGACAAATCCCACTGGTACTTGCCTAGCGCTTGAGGCCTCTGATGGTGGAGGAAGGGCTTTCTTTATGAGAGTTTGTTGAGTAGCAGGATAGAGGTGGTGGCAGCTGCTACTTTGACCATCTCTGTACCTACTCTTTTCAGTGGTTAAAATGATAATACCTAGGCCAGTGAGATAGCTCAGCAGACTAAGCACCTGCTTAGGCAAGCGCAGGGACTGGGATTCAATCCCCAGCACCACATGCCACACCAGCCCCACCCTTGGGTGCAATGAGCCTGAGATCAAGCCTGGGCGTGGGGGCGCACGCCTGTGATCCCAGCGCTGGGGAGGCTGAAAACAGGAGGACTGTTGTGAGCCAGAGCTGCCTAGTGAGACTCTGTCCCAAATACATGTTAAAAAATTATAACACCCATCATAGTGTAACAAATAAAATGATGTGGCAGAAATGGCCTCCCTAGTATAGAAACCATATGGGAGAAGGGAAAGGTTGGGATGGGGAAGGTGGCTACAAATGGAGATGAAAATACTACAATTATTTGACCCATTTTTACCTTTCAGAAATTTCTCAAATACTTTACATCAGGATCCGCTGCTTTGTAAAGGATACCTCAAGACATTTTCGTGACAGGTGGAATACTTAACAAGAGTGGGAAAGGAAAGTGAAGGACATTTTTGGTGTAAAACTGAAAACTCAAAGTACAGCTTCGCTTTGTGAGCACGAAAGCCTTACTTTTCAAATGAATTGCTAGTGTAAGCTGACATTCCCCAATGACACAGCCAAGTGCGGAATTCAGGCTGTCCAGAGAGGGAAGCCCACGAACATCCCAGAGGCCCGCTCTGCAGCGTTGGGGGGTGTAGATGAGGGACATTGGTTAAATGAAGCTTTACG
>PVKN010035011.1:0-11714 GCA_004027915.1 Capromys pilorides
AAAAAAAGAAAGAAAGAAAGAAAAGCAAGTTATAAACAACCACTAAAATGTATATATTTAAGTATATTTTATTCCTTTGGTATATTTTTCTCCTTCATTATTATTATTATTATTTTTTTTTTTTTTTTTTTTTGCGGGACTGGGGTTCAAACTCATGACCTTGCACCTGCCAGGCAGGCACTTGTGCCATGGAGCTATCTCCCCAGCCCCTTCTCCTTTATTATTTGGATTCATTTATTTCAGGTTGACAGATTAGCTTTTAGCCAAGTAAATAGAATTTGTTTCACATTTCATTATGTAAGAAATTCCAGTTCATATACATGGAAGCTATTCATAATTAAAGCCATTGTCAGACAAAATTACCATATAAATGGTTATGATGATGTCATTCAGGGTTTTTAAATAGTATTCATTTCTGTAGAATATATCCTGATGTCTAAGGAGTGTATATGTATGCACATGTGTGGTACAGAGAAATCAACTATAAATATTTTATATTTAAAAAATGATTATTCCTAAAGGAATAGGAAAAGACTGTTTTCAAATCACATATACTTATATATACTTAGTAGTTCCACTAAATGTTGTCCTCATGTGTATGAGAGGAGATATGATGACTTACATGTGTAGAAAACATGAAATTGGTGAGTAATCTCCAGGCAGGAGGAGAAACAGAAATGGAGTAGGTAGAGGGAAGAGAGCTGACTTTCTAGTTAGGGTTCCAGCAAAAACCTAGTTCAGGGAAAGAAATGTTTGCCACTCTAGGAACTCTTCAGTCTTGTCATTTCCAGAGTCTCTTAAAAGTTCACCAGAAACTCCTTCTTTTGCTAGTACTTAATGGCCACAGAGATAGTTCAGTGGTCTAAGCACCTGCATAGGCAAATGCAAGGACTGGGGTTTAATCCCTAGGACCACGTACTATGCTGCTCTGCCCCAGGCATGCCAAGCTAGCCACTAAGACTGGACATGGTAGTGCACACCTATAATAGCAGTGCTGGGGAGGCTGCAAACAGGAGGATCACTACGAGTCTGAGCTGTGTAGTGAGACCCTGTACCAAACACATAAACTTAAAATAAATAGATAAATAAATAGTCTCCTCTGTAATATGTTAAATGTCGTATTACTTCATTTAATTTTCACAGTAACCATTTGAGTAAGGCACTGCTGCATTTTTTATAAACAAATAAGTTAGTGGAATTAACCAAAGGAAAATGATTAAGAGGGGATAGGTTGGAATTTTGAACACGTTCCTAATGATAATGGGATTCCTCAAATGTTGCCCAAGCACCTCAAATTTTCAAACACTTTGCTTATGCTAACTTCATCTTTCATGGTTTAACCCCTAGAATTCTCATCTTTTGTACCTAACATTTTAACTTATACCTAACTTAGTATCAAGGGTATAGTGACCCCACCATTAATAAAGACAGGTTAATAATGCACAGAGCCCTGAAAACACTCTCAAGATCTCTCTCTTGCTGTTATCAATCCATCTGGTGGCATGGGCACTGTTGTCCACTTAGCTGTAAGCCCACTGTGCTATACATTCTTTACTGCTTCTGAGTTTCCGTTCTTCCTCTATCCCATAGCTTATGCTATCATTTTCTTCTTTCTTTTTGAGATAAAATTTCTCTCATTATTTAGTTTAGGTTGCCCTTGAACACATTATATAGTCCAGGCTGGCCTCAAACTCATAGGTATCCTCCTGCCCCTGCCTCCCAAGTGCTGCAATTGTAGGGGTGAGGTCCAGCTTCTTGCCACTTTCTGAAGTTCTCAAAGTACACTTTCATATGTTCTGAGCTATGATAAAAAATACTGAGAATGCTGCTGCCCGGTGCCATCCAACTGAAAAGCAGGCTTATAAAAGCATGGCAGTGTGTCTTTCCCCTGCCACTTCACTCCCACCCCCACTCACCAGACCTGGCATTGTGCAGTTTGTGGCTCTTTCCCAAAATCAAAACGACCACAAAAGATGAACATTTTGGATCAATTCAGGACATCAAGACAGCCACAAAAGCACAACCAAAAATGCCCAGGAAAGAGGACTTCTAGAACTGCTTCAGAAAGTGACAAGGATGATGTAAGAGCATTCTAGGTGTCCTGGGAGCAAGGGAGAGTATTTTTAGAGGCATTAACAGCAATGTATCCTTTAATGTATTTTTAAAAAATTAAACATTAACCACTGTATATTTTTTTATCATGCTTCCTATTTTGAATTCAGTCACTTCTCACCTCCTTCAGTCCTTCATCCTGTCCCATGGCAGCATTGTCTCTTGTCTGGATTATTATAAAATCAATCTAATCTGACTCCCAACTTCCACTCCTACCCACTCTCAGCTCACTCTCAACCTGTTCTCTTCCTACAAGGCTGAGTGATGAGAAAGAAAAGAAAGAAAAGGCTGCTTGGAAACTGGGAAAAGAAGGAGAAAAGATGGCAGTAGGTACAGAGATCAGAGCAGGCTCAACATTCCAATGCACGTGTATGCACATACATGTAAGAAGACACACCTTCCCTCTTCATTTGAAGCATGTTATATTTCCATATAGTAATAGTCTAGTTAATAACAATGACAGCATATTTCTATTAATACAAAATAATTATAGAATATCACTGATTTCCAATCTCCAATAAAATAATGAATGTAGGTAATGCTCATCAGTGGCTCCCAAAAATAGAGAATGCTAGACACTATGTACTTACACTTCCACCCATGAAATAGTCTTACCTAAATGTTAAGCTGACTTATAACAAGCTCCTAGAGCTAACTACTAGACTATAGGAAAAACAGAGGCAAGAAATTACATATTCATCATAACAATGAATCAGAAAAACCCAAAGGTGGCAACTTATGGAACAAAAAACCTTGTTTCCTTAATAAATAACTAGAAAGATGAAAAAAGAACAGGGGGGGGGAATCTATAGATTAACAGAGACTTAGAATACAAAGCAGCCAATTGTAGTCTTTTAGATTCTTTTTCTTTCTTTTCTTTTTTTTTTTTTTTGGCGAGACTGGGGTTCAAACTCACCACCTTGCACTTGCCAGGCAGGCACTTGTGCCACGGAGCTGTCTCCCCAGCCCCCCTTTCTTTCTTTTTTTCTTTTTTCTTTTTTTTTTTTTGTCTTTTTGAGACAGGGTCTCGCTATGCAGTTCAGGTTGGCCTTGAACTCACTTTTGTAGCCCAGGCTGGTCTTGAACTCAACACTAATGCTCCTGCCTCAGCTTCCCAAGTGCTGGTATTACAAGTGTGCATCACAGTGCCCAGTTTAGATTCTTTTCCAAACTAATTTTTAAATGAAGCAATTTGAAAAATTACATTGTTGATGAATTATTACTAAAGTTGTGTTTGAGGGCCAGCAAGATGGTTCAGTGGTCTAAAGTGCCTGCTTAGGAAAGCTTAGGTAACTGCAGGAACCTTTAATTTCTTTCTCTTTTTAAGTTTCAGATCCTTTTTCCTCTGGTCAAATTCTTGCTTTCCTCACAGTACTTTGTAAATCAATCCGGTGAATGGGTGATTCATATTCTCCCAAATTAAAACAATTAACTTTTTTGAAACTTTTTCTTGGGGCTGGGGAGATAGTTCCATGGCACAAGTGCCTGCCTGGCAAGTGCAAGATCGTGAGTTTGAATCCTGGTCCCGCAAAAAAAAAAAAAAGAAAAAAAAAAATCAGATTAAAAAAAGAGAAACTTTTTCTTTCATTTTGAAATCCTTTTGATGTTTAGTCAAACACATACTAGAAAAAGTACCCTTATCGTTGTCGAGATAGCTCAGTGGTCTAAAGCACTTTCTTAGGCAATGCAGGGACCATAGTTCGATTCCCGGCAACACATACTGCACCAGCCCCACTCCCCAGGGCAGGCTGAGCCAGCCATAATATAAAAAAAAATGAGAAAAAGAAAAAAAAAAATGTTGCTACCTATGGGCCGGCGAGATGGTTCAGTGGTCCGAGGCGCCTGCTTAGGAAAGTTCAGGCAACTGCAGGGACTGTGGTTCGAGCCCCAGCACCACATGCTGCGCCAGCCCCACCGCCAGGGCAGGCTGAGCCAGCCACAAAATAAAGAAAGAAACAAACAAACAAAAACAAGCAAACAAATAAATAAATTAATTAATTAATTAATTTAAAAAAAAAAGAATACTTTAAAAGTACCCTTATCGTTCTCTTCCACACATATTTATTGCATATCTTTCCTTTTAAATCTAAGGACAAACTTTTAGGGGGATGAAATGGGCAATGATATGTTGTTTTTAACCTTAGTGTTACGATCCATCATTTTGCTAACTACTGTCCTCAGAACTGTGGTCAATCTCTGCTCTTTAAGACTCAAGATCTGGGCCAGCCAGATAGCTCAGCGACTATAGTGCCTGCTTAGGCAGACGCAGGGACTGGACGCAGGGACTGGGATTTGAACCCTGGTGTGCAGAGCCACCACCCCCTCTAACCCCCAAGGTTCACTGAGAAGGTGACTAAAACTGGGCATGGACTGAGACTGGGCACTTGGGAGCCTAAAACTGGAGGATCACTACCTTACAAGTCCAATCTGTATAGTGAGACACCATAGACCCTGTACTAAATGCATTAAAAACAAAACAACAATAAAAGACCAGGGTTGTGGTGGTGCACGTCTGTAATCCTAGCACTTGGGAGGCTGAGGCAGGAGGACTGGTGTGAGATTGAGACCAGCCTGGTCTGCAAAATGTGAGCTCAAGGCCAGTCTGAACTGCATAGTGGACCCTGTCTCAAAAAAGTAAAAAAAAAAGACTCAGGGTCTGCCTGCCTATATCCACCCTCACTTCTTTTTCTTGGAAGTCTGCATTATTGGGTTTCATGGGCCTTTCTCCCAAAGTCCTAGACACTGCCACTTTTCAATTATTTCTCTGAAGTTATCAGTGTTAGTCAGCAAGCAGCAATTGGATCTGTGTCTTCAAAGCGTTGTCACTTGTCACCATCTTAAGCCCTTGGACCCCATTTTGAAACACTGATGTCACTGAGAAGCCATCCTAGGCTTGTTGTTTCTTAGCCAATGTTCATTTCCCCTCTTAGAACACTATTTTTGCTTCTCTTCAGCTCTCTCCGTATGGACATCTCTCCATCTTTCAAGAGAGAAGGCAGGTTGAAACTAGCAAGTGCATGATAGTAATGAAAGATGAATGAACTTCAAGAGTCAAGCTTGCATGCAACTTGAAGTCTTTAATCACAATGCGTTTTTCCCAGCTAGAGCACAGAACAGAGCTAAGTCACTTGTTAACATGAATGGGCATGGTTTACCAGATGACTTAGGAAGAAGAAGAGTTACTGGAAACTGTTACAATAATTATCCAGAAATAATCTAATGTCCCCAATATACTATGTAAGACTGGGGATAAGTTAGGGATAGAAAAGGCAGAGTTAGATCATTTGAAATTTTGCTGTGTTCTTGATCACAGTTTTTTGCGTTAATTTTTATTTTTTTACACTGCATTTAAATAGAGTGGGTGTTTTGTTTTGTTTTCACTTTGGTTTTAAGACAGAATCTCATGTAATTTAGGCTGGCCTGGAACTCACTATGTATCCTAGGCTGGCCTCAAACTCACAGCAATTCTCCTCCTTAAGCTCCTGAGTGCTGGGATTGTAGGCACTTCCAGTAACACAATGTATCTTGATATTGAGTTTTGTGACAGCTGTTTAAATGTTACACCCAAAGTGAGTCTTGCCTCCCTGAACCTAGTTCCAGCTCCGATTACTAAGTACAAGAAAATCATTTTTTATACATAAAGAAATGACAATCCTTTATAATAGAATATAAACTTTGCCCTGTGTGTGTGTGTGTGTGTGTGTGTGTGTGTGTATGTGTGTGTGTGTATGTGTATGTGTGTGTGTGTGTGCGTATTTCAGGGAAGGCTTTACGGGATGTTCAGGATCTCACTCACTACTAGATCAGACTTGTAGTGATCCACCTGTTTACATCCTCCCAAGAGCTGGGAGTACAGGCACATGGCACCACCATGCCCAGTCTTAACTGCTGTCTCAGCGCCCCCGAGAGGGGCGGGTAGGGACAGCATGGCAGGCCCAGGAATCAAACACCCTGCCCCTGTGCCTGCTTGGAGGCACTTTAATGCACTGAGGTATTTGGCTGGCCCTAGAACACAAATTTTAGAGCTTTGTTTTTGTTCTGTATTTCTTAGTAGTAAGAATGAGTTTACAAAAGCCATTGCACATTTTTCCCCCTTTCTCTCTTGCGAACACCAGCAATATTTTAGGGCATCTGACCTCAAACATTTTGGTCTTAATCTAGCAGAGATCAGAAGGCCTCTCTCATCCATTCTCACTTTGAAAAAGAATTTGGTGACATAAAATTTAAAGAATAGAGGATGGAAATAGTTAACCTATTGCTATAAAGTTTTACGAACTACTCACCTTCATGAGAAAAGGTTCTATAATTATGTTCATGATTTTATATTATAAAATTGTACTCTATAAATTTGGAAATTATTTAGTGATGTTATTACATTTGCTTCAGTAGTATAATTTGAGCACCTCAAATAACACATACACGGGGCCGGCGAGATGGTTCAGTGGTCTAAAGCGCCTGCTTAGGAGGGCTCAGGCAACTGCGGGAACTGCAGTTCGATCCCCGGCACCACATGCTGCGCCAGCGCCACCACCAGGGCAGGCTGAGCCAGCCACAAAAAATGAATAAATAAAGAAACAAACAAACACAACAAGCAAATAAATAAATAAATAAATAAAAAATAACACATACACAAATCTCAGATTATTACAAATGAAGCTGTACTCTTCAGATTTTGAGGGGATTATGTGTAATTCTGCTTTAGAATAGGTATATTAGTGACTTACCTTAAGGTCTGGTTGTTGAAAAGTATTAGGGAATTATATGAATATTGGCCTTCTGTAGGTTACCACAACAGATATAGACTACCATTGGGATAAAGAACACAAATACTCTTGAGCTTTTAACCTGTAACTCGTTAAAAGCATGATTGTGTTTTCTTTGTAGCAAGCATGGACTTAAAAGCATTTGTTTCTTTGTTTTGCTGAAAGACATGACTTCACTTGAGCACACAGATGCTCAATCAGTATGTAAAAGTGGCGTAAAGCTTGATCTGCACTCTGTAAAGCTCTAAGCCAAATCCTCCTCAGCTCTGCAAATATTCATGTTAGTCATTTAGGGAGCATCAGCCTAAAAGTTGGCAAAACAAGGTTTATTAGCCCTGAATTTTCCTAGTTTATTTCATTACCCTTCAGGTCTGAGGACACCAGCATGAGAGATTTATAGGGGCACTCATTGCTGTTATCCTAACCCTATGATCACTTTGGAGTCCGATAGAACCTTGCATGATCATGACTGCCTTGCAAGCTATAAGGATTCTTCCATGGGAATAGAATTTTCCCTCAAATCATGAGGGTTCCTCCAGAGCCACAAAACCAAACCTGAGATTCATTATAAGATGATGTAAAAAGTACCATTTATGCTTTATATCTAGGCTATCGAAGGCCACACAAATGTGGGGTGCGGACAGAGAAAGCCATCACTGTGGCTTTTGCAATTATTCCCAAAACTTTTCTTAGCTGCTATCAGGACTACAGCCCATACGGCACCTTCATGAGAGTTAGATAATTTTTGTCCCCTTTCTGTGAACCTTGTCCCAGGCTAGGGTATCTAGCTCAATAAGTAGAATGAGAACTGGATTTCCATCCCGTCATTCACAACCAGACACTCCTACAAACCATAATCTGCAAAACTACAGTGTACCTTGCCTAATTTCCAAAATCCTAATTGTGAATGTGATGGTGTCAAGAGATAGGGCTTTTTGGAGGTGATTAAGATATAGGGGCAGAGCCCTAAAGAATGGAATTGACGTCCTTGGCAAACGGAATCCAGAGAGCTTTTTCCTTTCTCTGTGCTAAAAGAATGCACGGGAAAGGGCAGTGAAGTGCAACCAGGAAGGGTTTGCGCCAGAGCGTGTGTCCTGATCTTGGACTTCCAGCTTTCGAAACTGTGAGAAAACACTCATACTGCATATCAGCCATCCTCAGTGCTACAGCACTGACCTGACTGCTCAGTGGTCCACAAGTCCAAGGGACTCCTCTTCCTTCCTACAGCCTTACTTCATAGGTCCCTTCCCAAGAAACAACAGAAAAACATCCTTCCTTATGTTTTCATCTATTTTAAGTTGTTCAAAGTACTTGGCAAATACTATCTCAGGTTACTGCTTCGATGAAATGTTTTCAAGGTAGAAGCAGACATAATTCTTTTTGATGATTATGATAAAGAGTCAGGTAGGTGAATAATTTTGCTTCATAATTTTTAGCAGAAACAAAAGAAGACATAAATTTGTCACATGAGTATGTGGCCTTGGTCTGTCCCTCCTTGGTGCCCCTTCATTTTTCCAGTTTACCTGAAAGAATACTATTCAGCCCATTCCCAAATAGTGAGTCATCCAGTAATCATAATAATCATAATATCTAATTATCAGTGCTCACTCTGGATGCCTACAGGAAGCTCTCTCACCCAGAAAACAAGTTACACGGGGGAATTGTTTTACGAGAATTAGAGATCAGGGAGGATATTTAGATTTGGGTAGGTGCTTAGGTTTCTGGGAGGCATTTGGGAGATTATTCCTTCACAAATTCAAGTAGAGGGGCTTCTCTTCTGTGTGATGTACCTGGGACCACAAGAAAAACATGAGAAGCTGGAAGCATACTTGGGATTTCCTAAAGCCATTCAGTTAAGCTGAAGATGAACCATAAAGACAACGGATAGGGGCCAGCAAGATAGCTCAGCTGTCTAAAGCACCTGCTTAGAGAAGATTAGGCAACCACAGGAACTGTGGTTCGATCCCCAGCACCACATGCTGCACCAGCCCCACCCTCAGGGTGGGTTGAGCCAGCCATAACATAAATAAATAAAGTTTAAAAATGATAAAAAAAAATTAGATTTGTTTAAAATAAAGACCTAAATTTGATAAAATACAGTTATATAATATTATATTTCCACTTATTTACATAGAAAAGCAACCTTTATTTTTTAAAATTGGTGGTAGAACTTTTAATTGTAAGTTTATGTGAAATTTTACTAAGTATTATATCTACATTTATTTAACAATTATTGTAGGGCTGGTGAGGTGGCTCAGCGATCTAAAGCACATGTGTCCGGAAGTTTAGGCCACCGCAGGGACCACAGCTCGATCCGCAGGGACCACAGCTCAATCCCAGGCACCACATGCTGCACCGCCCGCACCCCCCCAGGGAAGGGTGAGCAGGCCATAACACAAACAAATAAATAATGTTTAAGAAAATAAAATAAACTTAAAAAAAAACAATTATTGTAACCAACTTTGGGACAACTTTAAAGCTCAAACAAAAAATGAACTCAAAACAAACAAAACTCCAAAATCCAAAGCTTAATTTTGTATTGATCTTGACTATTGATAATATATGAAAGAAAAGGAGAGAGAACATTCTTCTGTTGTAGAACAGCATTTAGTTTTACAATTAAGCAGAAATTCAACCAGTTACATGAAATTAAGAATCCAGGCAGATCAAAGTAGTAAATCCAAGATTTTCATCATGCATGGTTGAGCTCAAGATTTTCAGTTCTTTAAACCAGAGACAAAATACTATTAACAATCACTGTTAAACAAATTAAATCTATACAAATAAAAACCATGCCATCTGGCTTCCTATTCAAATTGGAATCCAAACTCAATCTATAAGACTTTGGTTATGGTCCAATGAAGTTCTTTTGTGAGATGCTCACAGTATCTTATAGCCCTACAGAATAGTAAATACAAACTTTATTTTCATATATTCTGCTGAACTCAGACAATGTTTTTTCAGCATTTTGAAAAATTGTTCAGAGTAGAACTTCTTTAACGTGGCACAAACTTTAATTCCATCCCCACTTTGAAATGAAACCTCCTATGTATTCTTGCTATCACTGCAGACTGTGTGTTTCAGAACAAACACGGCTTTCTTTGGATCACTATGCATTCTAATCCACCGCCAAGTTTATAGGACTTTTCCACATATACAGACAGATCTGCAAACAGTCACATAATAACAACAAAAAAACTTTTGAAAACAACATTTTACCTCAAATCAGTTTTGTTGTCATCAAGAATCACAAATCAGAAGGTACATTTACAGTCAAAAGCTGCCTATTAAAAGCCTTTCAAGTGCACATTAGTTGGACTGATGGCCATCAGATTCTCAGTTCTGCTACGAACACCCCAAGGCTTTTGCAGAATGAGTTTACATGTTTCCCCTCCATAGAAAAATAGGAGCCCTCCTCATACCACATGAAGGAGCATCTTGGTCGTTCAGCCAAGGATTCTGAGGCATCAGATAAAGTCACAGTAAGCTGGTGATTTTCAAGGGTTGTCACCATCCACACTCTGTAGAACCTGTAGTCGCAGGCAAAAGGTTGTCGAGTTCTTATAGCCCTTGTCAGATTAGTCAGGATGCTACAAATGTCCAAATCCAGCCTCCGAATGCTCTTTGCAGCAACACGTAGAAGTGAGTTGACTGCCAAGTCAGCCTATTCACAAATGGAAAGTGCATGGACAGGAGGAACTAACGTTGCTTAAATCAGAACAGACCCTGACTTCCTTACCTTCATGCTAGGAAGCATAGTAGCTTTTTTGTTTTTGTTTTTGTTTTTTCGTAAGGGAATACTAAAATTTGCTAAACAACAGCAGGCCCTCCTCAGCCTCCTACTCCACAGGGAATTAACCGTCACATTCCAGCCTTGTCATCAGAACAATGAAAGGTGAATGTTGTTCAAAACAGCTTGGGACCACGGGTTGATGATGTCATTCCCTCCTTATATGGCTCATTATTGTGCAGATTTCCTTTGGTCTGTGAGAAGGGGTGGAGCTGGCCTGGACTGGGAGGGGGACAGCTCTTGAGAAGCCAAACAAGTGAGGGGGAATTACTCTTCACACTGAGGGAAATGCACTGGAAGAGGGGTGACATTGGGGAAGAAGAATGAAATAAAGAAAAGATACGCATAATATGTCAAATGGGCCTCACTCTTGATTTTTCCAACTACAATTCTATAATTCCATTCAGTACACACTAGAATTTACCAGAGCCTCTTCCATGTTTCAACCAAGAGACAGAATAGATGTTCCAATCAAAGTGCCTGCTAATTTACATATCTCTGAATGAAAACACTATAGTGTAGGCTGCAGAATGCCAAGATCCCTTTAGCTTAAAGATCATCAAAGCTTTGTACTTAAATGTTCCCCCTAAAAGTGACAGTAAGTGCAAAACTACTGTCCACATAAACAAAAATGGGCCAACACATTCAGTCAGATTTCAGTATCCCTGTCATCATTCATACAAAATGCTCCCAAAATCTTCCAGCTCCTTCAAATTAGTTTTCTTTCTTCTCCCTTTTTTCTTTTCTTTCTGTCCTTTTCCCTGTTCTTCTCTTTCTTTCATGACTCCTTGAGTATGAAATATAGTCCAAAAGTCATTAGGTAACTTGAAATTTCCAGTGTAAATTTTTCTACCCCATATGCTTAGAATATCTGACACTTATGTTGTGAAATTCCCCTTTAATTTAAAAATTTAAAAAATAATACCAGATGAATTAGGCAAGTTAGCTTTAAGGTTAACAGAATCAATTGTTTGCAGAGTATTTTTTAATTCGTCAGAATTATTTTACATTACATAAATATAAGTCATTTTATTATGGCATAAAAAGAA
>PVKN010035012.1:0-11737 GCA_004027915.1 Capromys pilorides
TAATTAAGAGTTTTTATGAGTGCAGTGGTTCCTTGGGTCATGAACTTTATCCATTCCATAGCTCTGGGGAAGATGGCCCTAGTCATACACATAACCTGATTTGGAGCTCTTGAATAGATGTCAAATTTGCTGAATGCTTCTCTTCATGAACATACTTGTCTGCAAATACAAGCATTTGTGAAGTGAGATATCTTCTATACCAGGACATAAAGAACATGTCTACATTTGTGCAAATGACATGAGTGTGTCAGAGACACAGACCTACTTCAACATGAGTGAGAAAGAAAGTAGATGGTGCGCCTTTGGCTTCTCCTTCATAGCTTTATGTATTGCTCTCTCACAGGCGCATTGCCTGACCTCACAGGCCTTCTAAGGTCAGGGTAGAAACCTTTTTTAATCCCACAACTCTTGTATTCTACATGTACCTAAAACTAGAACCACATGAATGCTGCCAAGGTCTGCTGCCAGCTAGAGCAGTAGCCAGAGTTTCTTTTCTTTTGGCTTAGGGATCAAGTACCTGGATCACTGGCCACACTGAATCCAATCTGAGGAATACATTTTCTAGCCTGCCACCATTCTGGTGCAACCATTCATGGCACTCTGAGGCTTTCTCCCCAGAACAAAATCTTTTACTTTTACAGTTTTGAGACTGTACATGGTGGAGATTTGCTACTTCTCATGATGTCCTCAGGCCATCTTTCATGATCTCCTATTCCTTCTTAGCAATAGAGATCTCCTCTGCTCTATCTTTGTAGTCCACAACATTTTTGGAACTTTCTTTCTGGCCAAACTTACATTTTCAGTCATTGTGCTGGGCTCTTTGCTCTTGATTATCAACATAGATTTCACTAAAAGCCACCAACAGTAGCAGTGTCATTGCCTTAATATTAGACTGCCTTGAAATTTCTTCTTCCAGATTAGCCTGCTGTCTTTAATCTCAGTCTCAGGCAAAGTCTCCACACATGAGCAAAATTCAAACTTTTTGTGAAGTTGTAACATACGTTGTCTGGAGTCCACCAACCAGTGCAGTGCTTCTTCCCAATGGAAAGCTCCCAAGCCTAGACTATACCAGCAGTATTTTAGTCAGCCTTTGATCTTCTGATATCTGACCAGAATCACCCTCACAAAATGCTCTAGGGCTTTCCAGCTCTACTCTTTCAAGTGATATCTCCAACCTGTTCCAAACACTCACCAGAAGTCATTCCCAAAGGTTTTTGAACCAGATATATTTTGGTCAGATATAGTCACAGTGATGACCACACTTCTGTTACCAAGTTGTCATAGCTACTTTTTTCTCATTGCTGAAACAAAATACCCAGCATCTAAATTTAAAGAAACAAAGGTTTATTTCACTCACAGGTTGTGGAAGCTTCAGTCCACAATCAGTTGGCTCCAAGGCGGGGTGGTGTTACACAGGACAATGGTTCAAGTTACAGAAGACAGAAAGTGCAACAAACAGTAAAAAAAAAAAAGTGGGGGTGGGGGGCAAGTAGGCCTCTTATTCTCCTTTATGTTGTCTGTGGGCTATCTGCCTATACCATCTCTGTGCTTTTCTCTTCCACAAACTCAGGATGTTTAAAAAGTGAGGACCCTGGGCCCCGCTGAATCACTTAGTTAAGCTTCTAAACTTCTTAGTTCTCCAGTTGACACAATGCATCTTGCATTGCAACAACCAATGTCATTGTTTATATTTTTTTTACTGCATTTAGATAATTCAAACATGACCTCTTTGTGAGATAACAAATGAGTGTCACATTTGATGATGTCAGGAAATCTGTAAGTTGGTGTCAAAAGATTTTCATTTTCCTCTTTATCCCTCAGAATGGTCACTCATGGCTCCAATGACATGGCTCAGAAGTACTCCAGTTTCTGTAGTGGGGTTTAAGCAGATTAAAAAGGACAAATCTTTTAGGTAGCCTATTATAGCAAATAGATTCTAAGTTGCTTTCCCTGCAAATCCCAGCTCATGTCTTTCTATTGTTATTGAGAAAAGGGTCATTCTTAAACATTTCATTGAGAAGCATTTGATTTATCTGACTTAGAGGGCAGAGTTCAATCTCAGGATAGAAGGCTTTCTCACCTTCATTTGGCACCTGGAGAGACTGACCACAAGACACCAGAACAGGGAAAAATTCCTTCTTGTTCACAGAAAATGATAGCAGGAGGCCTGGGTGAATTAATTCCAAATATAATGGGATGTGTGTCTCACATTTGAAGAAGATAACATTACCTTCATCTAGTTGTGTAGTAGATGGTTTGGCTCTAAACAGGAATAAAATGACATTCTGTTTTCCCTTTACTGAGAAAAAGGGGTCCAGGCTGGAACACAGCTTGTCTGAATTATGTGATCACCTCCTTCAGCCTCACGGGACAGGGATGAGCGTGCATCACAAGAAGGGAGCAAAGTGTTACCCAGCAACTGGGCTTTACAAGATGGAGGATTTAGTGCCAAGATCGCTAGCCTGGGGACATGGCAAGGGAGTTATGAAAATCAGCTCAGGGGTTCGCAGGGGGATTCTAAGGAGGGCAGATTGTCCAAAAGGAGAACTGAAGGCAGGTGGGTTTTCTCTGCGCCTGGTGGCAGCAATTACCCGTGGCAGCCTAGAGCGAGCCAGGGGCGTCCATCAAAGCCGCAGCCACTCACTTCCTGGAACAAGTTGTAATGTCTGTTTATCATAGAGTTTAATTCCCCAATGGGGAGAACAAAGGCGAGTATCAAAATAGAGCAAATTTTTTTGACACTAGCAACTGAAGCAAGGGACTAACCTCTCTCAATCCCATCTTTGTTAAAATAAACTCTTGCCTTAGCAGCTCGTTCCAGACGTCAGTCAAAGTGCACAAGTTTTCACCAAGTAGCGCCTGCCACTGAAGCCACAGAGGAAATGGAGCAGAATGTGAAAGGGGTGAGATTCTGGGTGATGACATTCTGTTTGTTTGTTGTGTTTTAATCCGTAGATATTAGGATACGAGCTTGGGTATGTGTGAGAATTCCAGGGCCTTCTGTCACAGCTAGCAGTGTTTCACTCCACCTTCTTTTATTTCCCCAGGTCAAGTCACCCCCATATGGCTCTCAGAGTCACATTTTCCTTACTTGGATAAAATATCTCTGGACATATTTCTTTAAAGTAATACACCTGCTCTTGTTCTGGACACCTCCATGGACGGCTGAACTTAATTTCCAGGTCAGAGGATATGGACAAAAGGAGCGTTACAACCCTCACTGTCTGAGGCCGGGCTCAAATATAATGTGGTAAGGTCACTGACTCCTGGGAATCATGGGAGAAGAATGAACATGTGAAGGGTCTGCAGAAGAGGATGGGGTGTGATATTATTGAGGCCAATATGGACTTATGCCTGGTTGAGGGGCCCAGGAGCTCTGCAGCTTCCACTGGGCATTTGGGTCTACATTTGAGGAACCTACAGGACTTTATTTAGTTTCATATCCAAGTGAAAGCACTCTCTGAGGTGAACAGAGTTGCTCCTGACTCTGGATCACACACCTTCCCCAGCTAAGAGTAAAGCTAAGTGCAGCTTAGCTAAGTGCAGTCCTTTCCAACAGGACCCCCAAACATCAAAGTAACTAAGTTAGGGCAACATACCTTGCACTTGCCTTCCAGAGCTTTGGATGTACAAACCCCTGCACAGAGGGGCCTGGTTTCCTCATCTTCCATGATCCTTCTAGTGGTATCCACATCTTCTCATCCTCTTTTGGATTTATGCTCTACACTCAGGTGCTTTCTCCAGTTCCTCTGCTCACTCTGAGTAGAACAGGCCTTGAGTTCACAGAAGCCTAAAGGTGCAGGGATCAAAGCATCTCTTCCATGTACTTCCCTGCAAGGGACATTTAACAGAGAAAGCATACACTAGGAAGGAAATACACTGGATCTGCACAGTGACCATAATTATAGCCAGAATTCCACTAACAAAGACACCCAAGGGTGCTCTCCTAAGATCAGTAACTGCCAGCTCAGGGGCCCACACCATGTGGCTGGAGACCAGTGTTTACCACATGGGAGTTAGGGTTTCGAACAGTTGAGAGTAGATGGAACCAGAACTCTTCATTCAAAATACCGTCTTGGGCAATCTGTTCCCTTCCACTGTTAGTAAAGCCCAGTCATCTAACCTATTGTGCTCTACTACTGAGAGAGGCATGGAACCTCACAGCAACACTTGCCAGGTGCCAACACACTAAGGCTCAATCTGGCCTGTGAAGTTTTGTTCCTTCATTACCAAGTTTTTATGTAAAGTTTTGGGTGAACGTTTAATGGGCAGAAAGACTACGTGTATACATTCCCACCTTGTAACTATTCTCGGCATGCAAGGCTCAGAAAAACTGGGGTGTTCTGCAAAGTTAGTTCCCTGACACCTTGGCAGTCCCCACTCCAGCAGCCAGGTTCCTGCTCTGCGGGCTGGGAAGGCTGGTGGCCCAGTGGAAGGTGGCCTGCAGGAGGGAGCCTCCTCTTCTTCTCCAACAGATGCTACCCATTATCCTCACTGTGAGCTCTGGGACACACGTCTGGCTGCCAGCACAATCCCCACCATATCTCAGATCATGACTGCTGCCATCAAGAAGCACCCATGCCTTGCCAGATCTAAGTGAGTTGAGTGACTCCAACACAACATTTGTGTTACAAGACACAGACCCCTTTTCCATGCTCACCCTGTGAGTCAGACCTTGACAGTAACCATGCTCATAGATTATGCTTGGTGAGTCCTCTATAGAAAGCACCGCGCCCTGGCCCCACTCCTGCTGGTCCCCCAACTTGGTCTTGTTTCTCTCCTTCTTCTCATGAGAGTTTTCAGAGCTGTGTGGCACTAGCAAAGTGTGAATCCTAGGGACCTGAAGATGTGGGAGAAGCAGCAACACTTCCTCAGCCCTAGGTCCACTGAGGAGGAAGCTCTGACACGCTTTGTGCTCGTGTACCATGCTGCCATCCTCAGCTTGTGGGGATGGCACTATCCTGCCTCAGGCTTGGTTCAACCTGAGTAGGAAAAAGTGGCCTAGACGTGGCAGCACACGTCTGAAACCCAGTGCCCAGAAGAGAAGTTGGTGTCTTGTGGAAAGAGCTGAAATCCTTGTGTTATTTTGTTTGTTTGTTTGTTTGTTTGTTTACTTATTTATTTATTTATTTATGTATGTATTTATGTATTAGTAAGGATCCATTGGTTTTACTGTGAATGGTTCTACCCAGGGGAGACACGGCTGTAGGAATGAGAAAGACAAGAAGACAAAAAGCTGGGCTAGGTGGTTGCCAGTCTGCCTGATGGGCAAAACTAACTCAACACACACAAAAATGATCCTTTATTTATATTTCTGCAAAGTTTGTATCACATGACACAATGCTGTCAAGCAACCAATAGTTGGTCTGAACCAGACAGGATGTTATTCTCAACAGGCTGTTATTCTCATTACTGGGGTAGCCTCGTACCCCAGGCATGGTTGCCCAGTCCCACCTACACACACTTGATCAATTTCCTGGCTTCCTGTGGCTCCCGAGATATATTTGGTACAGGGTCTTACTATGCAGCTCAGATTCAGGGATCCTCCTGCTTCCAGCCTCCCCAGTGCTGGGATTACAGGTGCGAACCCCCATGCCTGGTCTCAGTGTCCAGCTCAGCATGCCTGGGGGTGGGGCCTACCCAGCAGGCGGTGCCTGGGATCGAATCACGATCCCTATGCTTGCCTAGACAGGTGTTTTGTCTGCTGAGCTATCGTGCTGGTCCTTGATGATGTCATGTTACAGAGGCCTGGTGCCGATAACATCACAGATCACAACAGCTAAGCATTAGAAGCAGCCTACATGTCTATCACCAGATAAATGCATAAGGAGAATGTGGCATTAGCACACAGTGGAACATTATTCTGCCATAAAGAGGGATAAACTTGTTGTTTTTCAGAAAATTAATCCACCTTGCAATAGCAGTATTAAGTGGCATCAGTCAGTTGCAGAAGTTTTAATAACACATGCTTTCTCTTATATAAGAAGTCCAAAGTATAAAGAAAAGATCAATGATAAAAAGGGGAGAGAGGTCTTCTGAAAATGGGAAGAGATGGGATGAGGGAGGCAGTGGAAGTGAAGGGGAAGCAGAACAAACGATGATGTGCTGTGTGCACGCCCGGCTCCCCACGATGTCTCTATCATTACACATTGTAAACACAGACTAGGAATAAATAAATTTAGGAAAAGAGGAGGTGCGTACCTTGCCATCCAGCAGTACAGGAGACAGTCCTTCTGGCTGGTGGCCCTAGGCGGGACCCAAGAAGGAAAGTGAAGCTACTGCTAGTGTGAAGTTTTATTATTTTGGCTTTGAGACAAGACTGCTTTCTCTGGTTGGAAGAGAACTGACTGAGCTTAAAGAGAGATGAACCATTATGCGGCACACCGGGTCTATGAGATGTGTTTCACACCTGCCTGGAAGGGACAAGGACAAGCTCAGCCCTGTGTGGATCCTCCTGAGTGGGGTGGCTCGGACCACAGCCCTGGCCCCCTTGGGGAATGTTGAGAGGCCAAAGTCACTCAAGTTTCCCTGTTGCAGCTGGGCCTCCGGAGGGTGCTCACACAGCACAAGGTGAGCTCTCACACCCACACCCTGTCACAGGGTGGCTCTGTGAGCCCTGGAATACCCACCCCAGTGTCCTGACCCTGCCATGGTGCCCACTCTTACTTACCCCATCTTGAGTCACAGCCCCCTATGTAAGTGATATGGCCAAGCTCCGGAAGTGCCGGGTGCCAAAGGCCCTCTGTCCTTTATGTGTCCACAGATGACATCAGTAACAGGAATTCTTCTCCCAAGCTCTTTTGATGTTGGACAGGAGTAGAACAAACACTCAACAGCGTAGTAGTTGTCTTCCTCAACTCTCCCGAAAACTGCCTTCCACGGTGAACAAGCATTGCAGTTGGATTCAGTCCAACCACGGGATGACAATGAAAGCGATCACAGAGCCCAGTGACTGAGGGTGTCAGGGGGAGCTGTGCGAGCAGGGACCGAGGGCACTGCCCTTTGAACAGTTCCGCGTTCATAAATCATCACACGTTCCTGAGCTGACACACCTCTTATTTCCCATTAATCCCCAAACTACTTTCGGGTTTGGTAGTTAGCTTTCAAACTGTCAAGATATTACAATAATTGCAAGTGAACCTGATTAAAGGGAAAACGGCTGTGCATGCCCGAGATCTGGTTCTGATTTGTCCCGAGAAGAGAGAAGGCAATGGTGTGGAAACCCAGGGGAGCTTCTCGACGGCCAGACAGGCAGAACCCAGACACTAGGGAGGGCGAGGGCCTTTCTGATCTGAACCCAGCCTTGGGCAGTTGGAGGCCACAGAGATGAGTCATAAGGACCACAGCAGATGGCTTTCAGCATCTCCAGCTGCCCCAGGGGGCAGAACTCAGTGCGGTCTCAGGACAGAGGCACCAGGGTGTGAGCATCCAGCAGGCAACATCTCAGCTGATGAACGGAACCAGCATGAAAACCCAGAGATGGCGTCGCAGTGCCCCGCCTTGAGTGCATTCAGGTTGGAATAGCGTGGCGTTCCACATGGAAAAGGCATGGACTACTTTGGATGGAATCATCTATATCAGAAACACCTACCTATAGCTTTTTTCTTGAACCACAGTGGACTCTGGTTTTAAATGTCATGGAAAAAGACTTTGAAGCCCAGAAATGCTAATGACTCTTCCCAAGGCCACAGAGCAGAGAGCGGGAGCCTGTTGTGTACAGATCATGCTCTTCCATGCCTGCTTATGAGCAGCCGAGGCAGGGGCGGGTCCCAGGGCCAGCCACATCTTGGTCTGTTGACTTCACACACACAACTGGTGCTGTCTGCTCTCCGCTATGCAAGACCCTTGAATGTTTCAGGAACACGTGCTCCCAAACACGCTGGATGTAAGTAGGAGGTTGTCAGATTAGTCTGCAGCTGAAAGGGGCGACTCAACAGCTATGAACGTTAGATGCCCAGATGTTCTGACTCAAACGTGGGAGCCAGGAAGCAGTTAGATGCACCCGACGCCCACAGACACGCTTTCTATGAAACTCAATCGCCTCCATGAAATGCATCTAACGAAGCAGCTCCCAGCAGTACTTTCTTCCTGCCATCTGACCTGTGCTAGAAAGGCAACCTGCATCACGAGCGCCCTCATGCTTAACTTAAAAATTTCTAAAGGCGAAAGGAGAAGACTTCACTACTGTGAATCGAGAGGAGATGTTCCTCTACTTGAGAAAAGTCTCAGATCAAAGAAGATCGTAGGTACTTTCTCTCTTTCAGACAGAACTTTAACTCAAAACTGCTGGGGAGGTGGGGCTCAGATCTGCAGGTGGAGGTTTATAATTCATACCAAAATTATTATTCCTGGTTTTTACTGATTAAAACACAGAATGGACAAAAGCAAAAACGCTGCGGTTTCATTAACGCCGGATGAGGAAGCTCCCAAGGCAAGGCATGCCGTCATTATGCAGAGCGCAAGTGTTTCTGGGAGCTCAGCTGCCGCTCACACGGTTGCCTGCTAATTTTTATCCAGAGTACGTCTTGCCTAACCGTGTTTTAGAGTTGGCTTTCTGTCTCAGTGCTCAATGTTAGAAAAGCAAAGTCAAAACACAGTGACCTCTCTCTTCCAGAACTTCAAAGACCTGTTGCCATTCTGTATTCCCTGATGGAACCAAGCAATGCTTCTTCTATATCAAAAAACAGTGAGCAAATATTTGTTCTGTTGAGGGGACACACGCTAAGGACTATCAAGACCTATAGTCTTATTTGATTTAAACTTCAGCATTCTAGCCTCTCCTCATGAAAAATTCATAATACCTTTACACAAATGCATTGAAAACCTTTCTTTTAGCAATTCTTCCATAGTTACGGGCTTATAGCTAGATATAATTTACAAAACTGTCCCCATAAGATGGGCATGGAAGCATTTGACATGCTTAAGAAACTTTTGTGAAGTGTGTACTTTGTAACACCCCTCCTGAGACTGAATTCATGCCACCCCCACCAAAGAGACCTGTCCACAACATGGATAGTGACTATTGCGTTTCCCTGGATTCCCCACCTCCGGGGGTGGGGGTGGGGGTGGGGGGTGGGGGATGGGGTTTGTCTGCAGAATCCCGGGCTGAGGACATCAAGGATGTCCTAGGATGAACTAGGACCAGAGCTGGGATTTGATATAAACCTTTTGCTCCAATCCAACCTGCTAATTCTAAGGTAGAAGTTGAAAGAACCATTAGAATTGGTCATTGTACAAAAAGTAGGAGAGATGGACCAAATGAAAGTGAAAGTGAAATTCCACAGGACAAATACTGAAATTTGCATTGGCCAGTAGAGCATGCCAACTTCTTTCTCACCTTTCTTCAGAGACCTGGGGGATCTGCCTGGGGGGCACTTGACCAGCTCCAGGGCCTGTCCACGTCAAGGGTAAAGAACCTGTGCCTTGTGCACTTCACTTCCATCCCTGAGAGAGAAATCGCTTCTGGAAGAGTGGACATTCAGTTGTGCCCTGGAAGGGTCTCTTCTAACTTGGAGATGTTTGAATCTGCCCCGAGCGGGAAGAGTAGCTACCAGCAGCCAGCCGCAGAGCCTGGTGGGCAGTCAGCAGGAAGCCAGAGAAAGGGCCCACGGAGCATGGTGAGGAGCCTTGCTTTGGAGTGCAGAGCCCAGCGCAGGATCCGGGCTCAGCAGACTGATTATGGCGGCCACATCGCCTGCCTGCTAGACTCTAGGTTCCAGGACCCAGGAGTTCAGAGAAACGTGGTTCGAGGTGTTGCTTTCAAGATATCTTTTAAAGTGAGATAAAATACTTAATCAGCTCATCTGGAGTAAAGCGGATTACCCACCGTGCTGTGGGTGGACATCACCCCACTGGAAGCAGGACTCAGTAGAAGACTGACCTCCCCAGGAGACATGTCTCTGCCCACTGGTGGCCTGTGAGTGCACTGAGGCTCTCCCAGCCCTCCAGCCATCCCTTTGTGCAGAACTGGGTCCCATCAGCCTCCTCTGCAGGGCAAGTCAACCATTGAGATCTCAGTGTCATATATATGTGAGACTCAAAGCAAAACTCTTGAATCAAAATACCTTTATCACTAGAAGCCAACACATTTGGATTCATGCAAGGTGGTGTGAAAACATCATCCAAGCCTGCATGTATGTACACATACACACACACATGCACATATGCACACATACATGTGCATATGCAAATACACACACACACATGCACACACAGATGTACTCACAGGACTATCCTGCAGATGAAGATCAGGCTCCTCCAGTTGCCCTCATGGCTCCTAATAAGGGTTTTTGTCCCCTGGAAACCCAGAAAGGCCCCGCTGGAGTCTTGGCCCCACTGCTTCCTCAATCCAGTCACTCCTGTGATGGGATGCGTAGAAGGGATATCACACATGAGGACTGAGGCACTGTGCACACAGGTGGGGCTGCAGCTTCCGCAGTGTGGAGTCTCCCTCCCAGGACCCATGAGTGTCTGAGCAGCTGTCCCACTGAACCACTCTGAGACTGTGAATGGCTGGGCCCTGGCCTGGCCCGTGCCTGCTCTGTATGCTTACCCAGTGTCCACCACGTTCAGGTGTAGGGACACTGATGACTCCCTCTGTTGGGTCTTCTTGGCCTCCCTCCAGGAAGGAGAAGGGGGGATGACAGCACAGAGGTGAGGAGTGAGGAAAGGCTGGGGCACTGGACCATACTCTGCCCTTCTTCTCCTTGAAGTCAGGAACATCTGTAATGCTTGGAGAGCCCTAGGTAGCTGGGGCCTGCACAGGAGGCAGACACAGGCAGCAGGGGAGGGGGCACCTCGTGCCTGCCTGATTGAGCTAATGACTCTCTGTAGCCTACAGCAATGAGTCTTGGGCTCATCAAAGGATGGATTGTTGCACTTAAAAAGTGGTAGCATCTGGTGGCCCCAGCCTTAGGAGAAAGGGGCTTGTACCATAAAAGCTTGAATTATGTAGACAAGGCAAGCCACTTGCATATACTACAAGAACAGGAACTTGCCTGCCCACACATTTTGTCTCATCATGAATACCTGATCCTCCTGGGGTCAACGTGACCTTGGGTCACTGCAGATATGACTGCACTTTTGATAAGAGAAGAGCATGAAGCTGCCACTCAGTGTCACTTTGCACGAGGATGCTGCAGTGCCAAGCTGCAGTAGGGCACTGGTCCATCTCGAGCCCCAGACTCCATTCCGCTACAAAGGTCTCCATGGAGACAGTGGATGAAGGGCTGATACTGGGTCTGTGGGTTGATGACTGAACCTGGGCAGTCCCAGCCCCTGTCAGGGTTTGTATCTAGAGCTTCCCAGTCCCCAGGGACCCCTGAACCTTTGCCCCAGGGTGGGGCTGCTGGGAAGAGCAGAGCCTCTAAGGGCTTGCCTCGCGGGGACCTTAACCTTATTGGGCATGGGACCTTGCAGGAGACTGTGGAACTCCAGGGCCTCTTCCACCTCCTGGCAAGGCACTGAGCGGCTTTGCTCCACCACAGTTCCTTCCCTTCTGTGCTCAAAGCTGCAGGGCCAATAGCTCATGGGCCGGGGTGACCCAAACCATAAGCTAACAGTCTTTTCCTCTTTGTAAGTTAATTGTCTCAGGCATTTTGTTTTAATGACTAAAATATGCCTATACATGATTACAAATGGTAAATAATATGCTCAAAAATACACACACACACACACACACACACACACACACACACTACACTCAGAGGCACACACATGTCAGCATGGCCCATGTTAG
>PVKN010035013.1:0-11719 GCA_004027915.1 Capromys pilorides
ACTTCCAGCCTTGAAAACTAGAAAAATACTGGTTGATAAGCCAAGATGTCTATGTAGCAGCCCAAAGGAACTGAGGACAAAGGCCAAAATGGTGTCACAGGTTGGAAAATTAAAGGCACATGTGACTACGTAGCCTGGACTTGAACTTCAAAGAGAGAAGAGAATCGATCGAAAAACTGGGGAAATCCTAAGCATGTGTCATGCTTAAGAATACTGTATCAATGTTACTTTCTTACTTTTGATACATGAGTACATGGTAACCTAAGATGTTAATGTTTAAGGAAGTGGAAAAGAAAAAAGTACCTCCTAACTACCTTTGTGATTATTTTATAAATCTAAAATTACTTCAAAGACATTTTAATGAAAAACAAACCAATAAAAAAATGCTAAATTTAGATTTCCTTGAAGTAATTTGGATTAAGTCTGAGACAAAGCCAAGATTCCTAAAAGAAACAAGAAATACATCTTTTCTTGTAAAGAATACAAGTCAAAGGCACTCTTGATGTCTCAAAGCATATGCTTGGCTTACAAGAAAAATCTCAGGTATTGTTTTTCCATTAGTAACAAAAAGAAAGATGCATACTGACCTGGCTTTTATTTACATGATCATTGGGATGAACAGGTTTCTTGCTGCCGAGCTCACCTCCTAACATTTCAATTGCTCTGTTACTAATGACTTCATTTACATTCATATTTGTCTGCGTTCCTGATCCTGTCTGCCACACCACAAGAGGAAAGTGATCATTCAGTTTACCTTCAGCTACCTGCAGGAAAAAAAGAGAAGTTACAAATGAGTATTTTTAAAATAAGAAACAGCCGGGCGTGGTGGCATATGCCTGTAATCCCAGCACTTGGGAGGCTGAGGCAGGAGGATCAGTGTAAGTTCAAGACCAGCCTGGGCTGCAAAAGTGAGCTCAAGGCCAGCCTGAACTGCACAGCGAGACCCTGTCTCAAAAAGACAATCAATCAATCAATCAATGAAAGAAAGAAAGAAAGAAACAAACAAACAATATTCATCCAGCTACTTCAATCAGTCATGGTTAAGCAAACCCCATTTATAGATCTCAAGGATGTTATTTTTGTATGCTAAGTGAATTGCTGATGACTCCACAGAGTGAGAGTGCAGTTGTTTCATAATTCTAAGCATCCACAGCATAACTTTTCTCAACCACGAATACTTTAATGTGACACACATGTTCTGAATGGTGTAATAATTCCCTGCCTTCAAACAGAAACTCAATCAAAGCTATCTTTCTTACTTTTCTGTGTGCTCTATTAGAAGGCCACCTGTAAAGGCTGGCAAATGTGTTAAGTCTTTAGATTTACTTAGTTGGTGCTCAGCAAGAATATCCAACAGATGTTACCACCCAGGCTCAGCATGATAATAAACTAGGAACTTGGAAATGTGAGCTCACTAATAGCTACTTCACTGCACAGATGTCCAACGAGTAGCAACCGCCAAAAGTAGAAACAAACACCACCCAGATTCGACCCTATTTTTGTCATAATTTTATGCTCTTGGCCCATGTGTTTTTCAAATGTAAGCTTCTTAAAAGTAATGAGTGCCTAACTTCATATTCTGAAGCTATAAAAAAAGAAAACCAGAATGCAGTTTAGAACAACTAGTTCATTTTAAAATAAAAACTTGTTCTCGTTATATAAAAATAACAAGTGATCAGTATAGAAAATTTTGAGAACTAAAGAAAGTATAATAATTATAGTTCTACCTCTCAGTTCTACCTTTAGGATAGTCTAGATAATGACTATTCATTTTCTGGCATTGCTTTCCAACCTCTAACCCACACAACAAGTATGTGTATACATATAGCAGGCCCACTCCACAGATTTAACATCCCATGTAGAATAAGCACTTGCCTGACAAAATTTCTGTATGATATTCTCTGTTAAGTTTTTTGACTTGGTAAGTTAGATAGTTTTAGGTTGTTTTGAAAAGATTGAAGACTTAGATGGGAAAAAGCAAAGAAAACTGCATTCCTGTTAAACATGTATAGGTTGTTTTGTTATAGCATTTACATTGCATTAGATATGTAATCTAGAGGTGACTTAAAGTATATGGGAGGATACAGCCTAGGTTAAAAGAATATAACCTAGGAAGGGATTTGAGCACCTGTAGCTTTCCACATGGGATCCTAATACATGTATTTATGTATAAAAATGGACATTTTCAGCTGATTTGGTTTTAAAGCAGTATTAGGATCATACTGCTTTATGATCCTAAAAAGCACACATTTTTGTAAACTTTCCTATTTCTCATAGGCAAGGCTCTCTAGATCAATCTTTAAAAACTAATTTTCTATAATTCACAATATAACTAATACAGCAACAACATACATAAGCACTATTATGATTAGTTTTCACTATCATGAATAGCATTGTGTACATAGTTGCTCAACAGTTATCTCCATTCCTCAGGATGTTACGAGTTGGGGCCTGGGGAGATAGCTCAGTAGAATAAGCACTTGCCTGGCAAGCCCAAGGTCCTGAGTTCAATCCCCAGGACCACAAAAAAAAAGGATGTTATGAGTGGATTATTGAAATTACATCCTTATTAAGTATTAACAATAACTACTTTAAAGAGGCCATTTATTCTTAAAGAAATCAAATTAAAGTTCAGTCTTTTCAAACTATCTAACTTACCAAGTCAAGAAACTTAACAGAGAATATCATACAGAAATTTTGTCAGCTTATTACATGTTAAGCACCACATTAATATCCTTACCAAACAATGCTGCCACCCTACCTTGAAATTATGAACTCAAGAACTCACAGTGCCCTTTCCTCCTGGCAGAGCTTATCATCACCCAGTAAGTGACATGATTTGACACCATTAAGTAAACACACTCATCACTTCCTACCTCATCTGCTGCTTTCATTATTGCAGTCGCAATCTTTGGATCAAGACCATAATCCTGGTTAACTTCAGCAGCTGCTCGCTTCAAGATGCCAAAAGCTTTAATAACTGGGACCTAAAACCAATAAAAAAAGATTTCTAATTTGTAGCTTTAGTTAAGAATGACAGCTTATTATTTTACGCAGATGCAAACCCAATTACAATTACCTAATTAACAATGATTTTCAAATGTTTGGAGTGTAAAGCTTAGATGTATATGTATATGTGAAGCAAGAGAATCTAACAAGCAAGTAGATGGCATCTACATGTTTTTATGTGTTTTGTACATATATATATACCATGTATTTATACATACAATGTAAAACTCACCATACTTTTATATATACTATAAAGTATGTCTTTCAAAAAAAAATTACTAAAAATGGGGCTGGCAAGATAGCTCACTGGACTAAAGTGCCTGGTTAGGCAATTTAGGCAAGTGCAGGGACCACAGTTCGATCCCAGCACCACATGCCAAGCCAGACCCGCTCCCAGGGTAGGCTAAGCCAACCACACACACACACACACACACACACACACACACACACAAACTAAAGTATGTGTTTTTCATATGGTACATGTTAAAAATAAATAGCATTCAATTGTTCTCCAGCAAGAGTCACTCTCATGCTATAACATTTTTCTTCTTCTCTTACAAAAGATATTTTACTTCTTTTCTTTATGAGATAACCAATGAATGGCTATCATTCACTCCCAAAGATAAAAATCAATATAATCTCATTAGTGAAGAGTTGGTATTTTTTAAACCCAAGGTTTTCAGGCTTAAAACTGATTAACCTACAATACATACCCATATTTTCATTTGTTAGTACACCGTTGATTTATTTTCTCATCAAAACTGCCTCAACAAACTTTAAAAAGATAAAAAGAGTAACTTTTGACAGTATTTCAAGCAAATAATAACCTGCTTCTTGTCAAACCAGTGCATTATGAAGGCTTGTCAAAAAGAGTACTGTATACTGTGGCCAAGATCTCAAAGTTCAAATAGACAAAGAGCAAAAAGGGAGAAAACAAAGTGAAGGATAATGAATCTAACGGAAACTATAATCCTCAGCATGAATCAAGTGGAAAAAACAAAGAAAAGTAAAGAATAAGACATAATAAACCTGGAGCAGGCTGAGTATATGCTGAGGGGAAAAGAAAGAGAAAATATTTAGGAGGTGGAAGAAGAGGTAACACCAGGAGTTTGTGGGCAGCTTGGGCTATCTAGTGAGTTCAAGACCATCCTGAACTCTACAGTGATTCCTTGTCCCGAAACAAAGCAATAGTAATGGTAAAATAAACTTTTATAGGAGCCATGACTATGGAAGTAAGTTAACCACTACTAAAGTCATAATCAAGTATCAATCAATTGGCCATTTGAATGGAGCAACTGATGCTAAGGTTTATATACCCAGAAAAATACAAAAGGGTTATAGAGGAGAAAGTTGAATTAAACATTAGTAAAATAAAATGGCACAACATATCACTGTGGAAAAAAGAAGGATCATAATATCCTTAATTTACTTAGAAACTCACAACCTCAGTTCTGGGTTTTTCTGCTAAGATCAAGTGTAGAAGGTCATAATCTGTTTTGGTTTTGTTTTCCTTTAGACTTCAAATATGAAATGTGGGACTTAAACCATTCTACTAAATTCAGGATACGGATAGTCCATTTTGTATTTAATAAAGCTCAGGAAATTAACACAGATGAAATCAAATGTGAATAAATTGATATCCTGGGGTCCACTTTTCACATAGGCATATAATCTAATGGCCGTCCACTGGCCGGAGGAGCCGGAGGAGCAGGAGCAGCAGCAGCAGCAGCAGCAGCTGCCACATCCAACAAGCTCGTGGATAATCAAAACAAGAGCCCTGCCCATTCTACCAATGTTTCAGGGGCTGACTCCCTTAATCGCAGGCCTGAATTTTATGAAGACAGTTGTTATCTTTTGTTATCCCAAAATACAATCAGACTTGATGTTCACCTCATTACCACATAGGCTATAGGTGACAATGACAAATTTTCTTCAAAGATTTAGCTGCCTGTGATAAAATTCCACCAATGAAGCGTCAGTTCTCAAGGCTTAAGAATGAGTTAAAATATGCAAGTTAAAATTATTTAGAATAAAGTTATTGAGAAGACACCTGGTAAACAGTATCTCACTGGATGAAGTATGGTGCTGTTTCTAGGCTTGCTAGCCTATCCTGCATTGACCATTTTTCATACTCTTCATTGGGTTTCACTGAGATACGTAATGTGTATTGCACTAACCCTTTTCACATTTTAATATCTCTGACACCAAAAAGCACTTTACAATCAATGACACCTCACAACTTCAGCTTTTTTCTTTCTTCATGATAGGTGCTAGTATACCTTCTACTTGATACTGTCTTGGACTTAATGAAACTTGGTAGGAAGTTTCTAATTATTAAATCACTCACATGGAATTGAACACTAATGTGTTGTCTACCCATTTATGTATCTGTATGCCAGATATGGTGAACAATACTTTGGTGTATTTGTGTTCTGTAACTTTCCTGAAACATGAAACCAAAGTAAAAAGTATACTATTAGAGAAAAACAAAGCTTTAAATCTACAAAAATAAAAAAATAAGAATTGGAGTATGAAAAATGTGCATAAACTATAACAAAAACTTGTGAATTACCCAGTGAGACTGAAAGCATAATCAGTTTTATCCAATAAAGATCCCAAATAATCAAAGCCATGGGGGATCTATGGGTTAGCTCAGTTGTTTAAGTGTCTGCTCAGGCAAATGCAGTCAGGTGCAGGTGACCGGAGTTCAATCCCCAGCTTGACAAGCCTTACTCCACATGCCAGTAAGGCAGCCTGAGCCAGCCAAAACAAAAGAAAAAAAAAAAAAATCTTCCCCAAATATTCAAAGCCATGATACAAAAGAGTAGCACAGTAAAACTTCAAACCGTTCTTTGCTATTTTAATGAAATAAAACAATGTTTTACTGAGGAAGTCAGTTTTCTAATAAAGTTATCTTTTTAAATCTGTAAAGTATTTACCTATAAAGCAAGATAACTCATTTGAATATAGCACAGTTCATTCCAAATAAGCCAACATTTCTACAAAAACCACTTACTGGCATGCGTTCCGTCACACCTCCAATCTTAAAATTCATTGTAGATCTCACAGTCTGTGCTCCATAATACTTATCATTGGGGACCTTCAGTTCACCAAAGGTATCATATTCTATGCGGAAGGAATTTTGGCTTGCCTAAAGACAGGAATAAAACAGTTACTGCTTAAAAAGAAAGCTCAGGGGCTAGAAAGACAGTTCAGTGGTCTATGCATCTGCTTGGCAAGTGCAAAGACCCAGGTTCAATCTCTGCTGTGCCTACCCTGGGAACCCCGGGCACAGAACCCTGGGTGTGCTATGCCACCCTCTGAAACTGGGCACATGACTGTAATCCCAGTACTGGGGAGGCTGAGACAGGAGACTCAGTATGAGTCCAAACTGTAGTGAGACCCTGTATTGAACAAATAAATGTTTTAGAAGTTTTATATAAAAAAAGAAAGCTCACATCAAAAACAGCAGCATCTTACTGGCTGTATGAGGAAAGAAACCTTAATAAGTATCTCGAAGACAAAAAAAAAAATATCTGTGTTAACTTTCACTTAATTCCCCACTTCTGGGTCTTTCCTTAAGATTTCTTTTTTTTTTTTTTTTTTCAATTTAATACAGGGTCTACAGGGTGTCACTACGTAGATCAGACCCATAGTGATTCTCCTGTTTTCAGCCTCCCAAGTGCTAGGATTACAGGAGCACGCCACAATGTACAGCCTCAATCTCCACCTCAACGCACCCGAGGGTGGTGCAGGTGCAGCATGCAGGGGATCAAACCCCAGCTCCTGTGCTGTGCCTAAGCAGGCACTTTATCCCCTGAGCTATCTGGTCGGCCCTCCTTAAGAAATTTTTAGCGTTCAAATTCATTAATGCAGTGTAGAAGACATATTGTAGAAATCATAGGCTACATAGATGTTGAGCACGAAGGAAGCCACTGAAGTGTAATAGTAATCTCTTCCATTTCAAGAATGTGCCTATTCGTAATCAAAATTTGGCCAATGATAGTTATTTTACTGGAAATTTTTGAAAATGATCTAAGAATAATACTTTGAAATTCATATGTAGAATATATTTAAATGAAATTCAGATATGGTCTGCAAACACTAAGAATGAGAAATGCATCTCAACTCCTTTTATTTTACAGGAGAGGGATACAACTCGGACTTGGTGTGGACTCATCTGGAATCACTATCCCAGCTTTTTGGATGCTGAAGTGAATCCAAACAGCTTTGGAAGCCTGACAGCCCAGTTTCAGCCCAGCTGCTCTCTCCTACTATCTGGCTGGTCAGTCTATAAATACAACCTTGGGACTGAACATGTCCCATGCAAATGTATGGATAAAATAACCACTTAACTAAACCATGGTAGTTTCTAAAGACAAGATAAAATGTTTTTCCAGATTCCCCTTATGGTTTAGAACAACATTTCAGTGTTCAGGAAAACCTTAATTATTTCTCATGCAAAAAGACTTCATAGGTAAAAGTCCAACATTTGACGTCAGTATTTCAGGTTACTTCTGAAATTGAGTTTTGGGGTTGCAGATATAGCTCAGTGGTACAACACTTGCTTGGCAAGCACAAGGTCCCAAGTTCAATTTGTGGTACCAAACAAACAAACAAACCAATCAAGCATGAAATTCAGTCTGGTCCTAAAATATAAAATGACCTCCAAGTCTCTGAATAAACATAAGCAAATATGTATCAATATTACATTGCAATACCAAATAAGATTATTTATCTTTTCAAGGGCTGGCCAGACTAAAGCGCCTGCTTAGATAAGAGCACTGTGGCCAGGGTTGGATTCCCCAGGTGGCCGTGCCAGCCCCGCCCCCAAGGTGCAATGAGATGGCAACTGAGACTGGATATGGCGACACATCTATAATCCCAGCACTTGGCAGGCTCAAAACAGGAGTCGCACTATGAGTCCCATCTATGTAGTGAGACCCTGTAGATCCTGTAAGCCCTGTACTAAATACATTTTAAAAAATTATTTATCTTTTCAAACTTTATGGCCATCTTGAAAATCATTAAGGAAAATAAGATGATCTTTAAAAATATGTTGAGTTTCTTTAACCACAGTACAATTACACCAAGTTCAGCACTGGTTGAATATTCACTGTTAAACGTTCACTCTCAATGCACTGCTGTGGTGTTTATCATGCTGCATTATTCAGGTGTAATTTCTGTATTTAACTGTTTTGCTTAATCTCCCCCAAAAGTATCTATACTCCATGCTCAAAGACTGTCTTATTTACAAGATCCAATATGCAGAAGGCATTCAATACATACAACACCTGTCTACTGAATGAATTTGTATGTGTCTTTTTTTTTTTTTTCAGTACTGGGGATTTATCTCAGGACCTTGCACTTACCAGGCAAGCGCTTATTCTACTGAGCTATCTCCTCAGCCCTATGTGCTCTTTTAAATAAAAGGTACTCAACACTAGCAACAGAAAAACTTTAAAAAAAAAAAAAAATCAACAAATTTTGGAGCTGAGAAAATTAGGATGCAAAAAAATGTGTTTGGGCTATGAAAAATTATCCTTATCTATTTTCTAGTATTACAACCCTAAGAGCCAGGCAGCACTATTTTTTGACATTTGTCCCAACAAGACAGAGTAAGTTCTCCAGTCTCCTGTTCCACTTTAGCGTACATTAAACAAGTGAAAAATAAATTTTACAATGTTTAAAGATTCTACAAAGCACAGAAATTACTACAGCAAAAAATTCCAGGAATACAAAGTATCCTAGACTTTGTAGATTTAGGTTAACGATGTCATAGAAGTATCTTAAAATGAATATTCCAGAAAATATCTTGGCCTTTAGAAATACCCAGACGAAGCATACTTAATAAGCACTCAAAGCATGGTATTCTACGTGCAATTTTGCTAACTATAATTTCTTCAATTTTGCATATGCAAACTGAGGTGCAAAGACAATCTGTCCAAACTCTCAACTTCTAAGAGTCTAGGATTTGAAATCCCATCTTGGATTGCAAAAGACATACTATACTCACTGGACATGAAAAACTGTACTTTCCCTAAACTATTCATTAATTTCGCAAAATTTTTGAAAAATAAAACACATGTGTAATACCTTTTCAGGACTGAATACCGAAAGTGACATTCTCAAGAGCAGAGAGACTTTTGTCATACTTTGAAGCTGTACCGTTAGGTTCCTTAGCTGTCTTTGCGACTAGAAAGTAGTGATTCAGCTATAGTTAGGTCCCATCCAATCTCTTTAAATATGCATCGGAACAGTATCTCCAACTTTCAGGCTTCACATTTTTTATTCTTTTACATAAGTTGCAGGGGGAAAACAAATTCATAACAGACAAACTCACAAGAAAAACATTTATCTAAGAGACCTACTGCGCTCCCTCTGGAGGGCCTGAAAGCATCCTTCTACCTTCCACTCCACCTGGTGACGTCTCAAAGCACCGTATGGGTACAGAAGCCACCAGGGGCGACTAGAGGCGGCACGCGGCCAGGCCCTACCAAGGAGCTGCCCCTGAGCTCCGATCCTCCCTGCCTCTGGCATGGTCCCCGGCGCTGGGAGCCTCCTCAGGTACAGGAGCGAAGCCCTAAGCGCGCAGAGTCGGGCACCCGCAAAGCTGCAGCGGCGGCCCGACGGTATGGGCTCTAGAAGAGGCCAGGAGGCGGCCACAGGACTCTCCCGCCAGCTCCCTGTGCGCCCCTCCGGGCTCAGACTCCTTTCCAGCTCAGCTAGGGGAGCCGGGGGCTGGGAGGCCGCGCGCCACGGTGGGCACTGAGCCCAGGGCCGCTGGGCCGAGAAGCCGGGGGACTCCCTCCCACAACCGCGAACGTCCCCGCAGACGAGCAGCAAGGCTGGAGGTCACTGAGGTGAGGCCGGGGCCCCAAGGCCTGCGCTCACCATTCGAGCGGCGTTCTGAGACCAGAGTTGGAAGGCTGCCGCGCCACCCACGCCTGCAGTTGACCGCGAGGCTGGAGCCTGCAGGAGGCGACGCGAGCGCGCGAGAGGCCTGAGCGTTCGGTACATGGTGCTGTGGGAGCGTGAGTACAAGTTTTGGGCTTCTGTAGCCACGCCTCCGGGCCTGCTGTCAAAAGCCGTTCCGCCTCCAGTTTTACCCAATCAACAGCCTGAATCTGGGAGGGTGAGGCGGGACCAATCGCAAAGGGCCAATAAAGAGGGAGGGGGCGGGCTAACGTCATCTCCTATTGGGCGGATGTTTGAAGCCCTCGGATTTATGGGAAACTATTTGAGACGGGAATTATGGGAAACGAGGTTTTGGTTTGCCTTTGAGCCAATTTGATTGTTAGCTTGTGGCGGGAGTTTTAGGGAATGAATGAGTTAATGATTTGTTAGTGAAATATCCTGGGAAGAAATGTTTATTCAAAAAGAATAAAAACAAAACATGAATTCATTTCCCTGGCATGTAATTATCAGTGGTATGTTCTTGCATTTGAAGGTAGCGTAAATCTTTCGGTTCTTTCTCATCACATCTTCCTAATGGAAGTTTTTGGAAAGTGCAGGAAAAAAAAAAAGCGTGAAATAATAATTATTCAGACTCTCACAACTCAAAATAATCACTCGTTTATTAAAGCATCATTTTTTTTTTTCCCCGTTTATGTATTTGGTACAGGGCCTCACTATGCAAATCCTCCTATTTTCAGCCTGCCCAGCACTGGGACTACAGGCATTTGCTCCAAGGGCAGGACCGGCAGGGAATGCACAACCAGAGATCAAACCCTAGTCCCTGTACTTGCCAAAGCAGGTGCTTTGTTCACTGAGCTATCTCGCTGGCCCTTAAACATCATTTTGAAGTCTATAATTTTCTATCTTTTACATTACCTCTCAGAACGTTTTTAAACATAGCATAGAAGATATCCACAGTGTGATTATATCTCACAGCGTGAAATGATCTTGGTATTTTTAGTTTTTGGGTGGGGATTTAAATTCTCCAACTTTTTCCACTAACCCATGTATACTTTTCTAAATTTTAAAAAGCTTGTTTTAGTATAATAGGTAATTTCAGAAAAGTAGCAACTGATAAAAAAAAAAATGCATTTGAACCTCAACTTGACGTCTTCCTGCCTCAGCATGGTGAGTGCTGGCGTTACAGTATGCACCATCACACCTAGCTAGGGCAAGGAATCTTTAAAATTTCACAGCAAAAACATATGGTGTCAGACAATTGATATCTTCAAATTGCTGAGAAAAATTAATTCCAATTTTGTATCCTGTTCCCAAGTCAACTATGTAGATAGAATTAAAATATTTTCACAAGGGAAAAATATCAAAAAAAGAAAAATATATCTCTCATCGACCTTTCCCAAAAAACTCTTCAAGAAAAGGATCTGTAGACTGGGAGTGGTGGCTCTTGCCTGTAATCCCAGGGTTTGGGAGGCTGAAAACAGAAGGATCACTTTGAGTCCAGTCTGTGTAATGAAGCTCTATAGATCCTGTGCTAAACACATAAAAAAAGAGAAAGGGATCCATCATAATTAATAAGTAAAACAAGAAAGAGGAAGACATACACTTAAGAAAATAGGATGTGTAAAACAGGAGATGGACGCGGCAACTTCTTTAGATATAGATCTGACAGCTGTGCACTTGCCAGAGAGAGCAAGCTTCCTGGAGGGAAGCAGGCCACAGTCTCCAGGAGACATTTCTGCAAATAAATAAATAGAAAGAAAGAAAGAAAGAAAGAGAGAGAGAGAGAGAGAGA